>WSFP011556792.1:0-11148 GCA_009831015.1 Picea engelmannii
AGGCGAGTTGAGACGCTAGTCTATCTCTGGTTCTTGTGTGGCCCCTTTGCGGCTTGGGGGGCTAAGGGGGAAGCAGAGTACCCCTAGCGTTTGGCTGGGAGGTACCGGTGAGCTTTCTTTGGTCGGAAAGCAGAAGCGACATGGAGAGAGGGAAGCGGCACAGCGTGAGGGACGTCTCTGAAGCGGGCGATTGGCAACGGTATGATTTAATGGTGAAGTAGAAAGCAGTTTTATATTCGGCAAAATTATTGTTATTGGTGATAATATGATGAGATTGGTTGGCATTATAGTTTGCAATTTCGTTCCGTAGTGATATTGTAGAGTTTGTTTATATTCTGATCATGTGTCACCTTAGTTATGATGTCATGTGTTTTTTCATTGATATGAATTAGGTGATGTTGTAAATTTCTTATTTGTTAAAAAGAAAAAAGAAAAATTCCTATTGAACTTCGCTATTCATAGACATAACGAAGGGGTCGTTACATACTAGCATAAATGCCTCTTAGTCCTCCAGGAAAGAGTGAGACCCTCAAGGTCTGATTACAATCAAGAAGTATGCCCTTCCTTAACTTCTTCATTTATGTTTGGCATATCAAACTTCAAAACATTTCAAACAATTCATCATGTGCCCAAAATGCGTTGGCGTTTTCCCCACGCTCACTTGTTGTTGGCAATGCTCCTGCATCTCTCTCTAAATTGGTCTCATTAGTTACAACCAATCATTGATTTATAAGATCCAGAATCCTAAACTAAGAAATTTGTTGTCACTGTTTAACACAAGATCCATCCAAACAGGTGGAAATGGAGTTTCCAATGTCCTTTCTTTAAGAAATGACTCTTAAGACTTTCATGCGTGTTTGGTTCATCTATCTTTACTCTAGTTTGGGTAAGGCCATTGTGGCTTCCTGTGATCCTCCGGCCAGAGGAAGTCTTTAAAGAATTTGGAAACTCATTAGGCCTCTTCTACTAAGTAGATAACTCGTTTCGAGACTCTAGTTATATGGATATGGTCCTATATTATTGGTGGGTATAGATCTATCCATGGGATTGGATTAAGACACCGAAGCTACAGAGGACCTAGCCTAGTTTTCTTCAAATAATAACCCCTCTGAAGAAGAATACACAGGAAGGGAAATCACGTATGGATTCGAAAGAGCCCCCAAGCTACAAAATACCCATCATAATGTTCTTCAAAGAAGAACCCCTCCGAAGAAGATGACCACAGAGGAAGGTAAATTGACATATAATACTTGTATAAAGGATATGAAAGGGACACATTAGGAGTCCCTCTAGAGTCACTCTCAATAGTGAGACCTTGTGATGACTACAGGTAAGCAATTTTCATCTCCTCCACTTATATGGATAGACATGGTGTTTTTTTATCAGTCTTTCAGGTATCACAATCCCCAATCCTCTCCTCTCATTCCTTTGGATGGTTTAGGAGAGGCCCCTTCTAAACCAAAGCCTTTTCATTTTCCATTTCTTCTCCTAAAAAGAACATGGAGTTGGAAACCCTAAGTTATTCCAAGTCTTTTAAGACCACAAAATACAATGTTAAACATAGAAATATTATACCTAGAAATAGGGGACATGGGTTATTCAAAGGAGGAATTTAGGGAGGTGTCTAACATTTAGAAGAAAAAATAAAAAAGTACCAAATATAGACAAATAAGTAGAAAATATTTCCTCTCTCATAACAAGCAAATTCCAAAGTGAGAAGTGGACCCTCACAAAAACCATCACTAAGAAAGGTTCCAAATGATCTTCTTAACCCTAAATTGTAGAGGAATAACTAATTCCTCAAAGAAATTGGCTCTAAAATGTTTAATAGAAACTCATAACCCTTTTGTCATTTTTTCTGGAAGAATTGATGATGAGGATAAGGTGGTTCAAGTTCTATACAATATTTTAAGGGGTTGGAGTTTCAACTTTATTAATGCCAAAGGATGTTATGGGGGACTAGTCAAAGGGTGGAGGAAAGGACTTTTCATTATTTTTTACTCTTGGGATTTTGCATTAGTGTTGGGGACCTCTCTTCTATCTCTGGAACTTGAGAAAGAATTTTCCTATTTGAATCTCTACTACCCTTATTGTGAAAGATTAGAATATTTAACATTGGTGATTGGAGGATACCCTAACTTCTCCCTTAGTGCATCTTTTGGGGGCTGCGGCACAAGTGAACAATCTAGTTGATTACTTCATTATAAATTTGGAAAGGGTAAGGCTCTTGGATATAAAGCCCATGTAACTCACCCCAACTTTAACCAACATGAGGATTGGTGAGGCAAGAATAAAAAATCAACTGGATCATTTCCTAATTTCAGAGGATTTTCTTAAAGAGGATCTTAGAATATGTCAATGGGTCTCCACTAGAGGAGACTTCAATTACTATATGGTGTTATTTTGAGTACCCCCCACTCAAGGGAAGCCACCAAGCCCTTTTAATTTTAACCATTAGTGGCTTAATGATGGAGACTCCGTCCAAAAAATATTGGATTCCTGGAGAAGCTACTCTCAATGAATCAATTTTTATCCATTTCCACAAAAACATGAAAAAGGACAAGCAAATGAAAATACAATGGTCAAAAGACAAAAAGGAAAGATACTATAGAACCTTAAGAGAAATGGAAGAGATCCTAGAAATAAAGAATGGTGTTGAAATATAAATAAAATATAGCTTCAAGCAGGGGATAATAACATAAAATTATTCCATATACTTGCCAATTGTAGAAGGAAAATTAACTTTGTATGGAAGATTGCAAAAGAGGATGGTTCATGGGTGATGAACTTCTGTGATATTGATATTGAAGGAGTAAAGTACTTTAAAACTCTATTTAAATATGACTCTTAAGCCACCATAGTTGTTTTCATATGCTTATCTAGCTTCTTTCCTATATTTGTTGAACCAAGTGATAATAAGCCTTCACGGCGGAGGCAGGGAAAGAAGATTTTCTCAAAACTCTTCAAATTTTCCAAAGGAAAAAAGTCCTAGGAAAGATGGCCTTCTTATTGAATTATTCGCTGGCTTATATGATTTTATTGAAAATGACCTCAAAAGAGTGGCAGAGGCCTCAAGATGCTCTTGAAAAATGCTAGCATCTTTCAACACCACATTCCTAGCACTCATTCTTAAGATGGAAAACTCATATTGATATGAAACTTTTTGATCTATCTCTCTTTGCAATGACATATACAAGATATTTTTAAAAAATATCTCAAAAAGACTGAAGGAAATTAACTCCTAAATGATCTCCCCTAATAAATTTGGTTTCCTAAAAGGGAGACATATCCATGAGGTTGTAGGGGTTTCCTAGGAAGGCCCCCACTCAACAAATACTAAGATTTTAAAGGAAATTACTATAAAAGTGGACCTCTCCAAGTCGTTTGATAAAGTAATTTGGCTATTCTTACATCTCATCCATTTGGGATTCACGTAACACTCTGTATCATGGGTAAGGGACTTCATTAGCTCAATTTATTTTTTTGTAATAATCAATGGAGCATCCTCACCCAATTTTAGTCCTAAAAGACGAATTATGCAAGGATGTACACTATCTCCACTCCTCTTTCTTTTATTCATAGAAGGGTGAGTAGATCTCTTAGAGAGGTCTCAACTAATGGAACCTTTAAAGGTTTACTAGTAGGAAACTCTTGCCTTGTTTGTCATTTACTTTTTGTTGATGACATTCTTATATTCTGTGATGCTTCCGAAATAATGGTAGACAAAATCAAAGAAATCATAGATATCTTTTGTGTATCCATAGGCATGGAGATTAACCCAACCAAATTGATGATTTCCTACTAGGGCCTTATCGAGGTAGAGAAACTTTATATTTCTCAACTCGTCTCCTTTCTTGTAAAAAACTTTGACATAGGTTTCAAATATCTAGGATTTCATTTAAAGTGTAACCTTTATAAGGGTGACTAGCAGTGGCTTATTGCCAAGATTGAAAAAAATATTAACACATGGTCTAATAGATGGATTTCTCATGGTGGAAGTTACCTTTGTCCTTGATTCCATCCCAGTTTAGTGGATGTCCCTAGCCTAGATTCCAAAAGGATTCCTTGAGTGAACCATGCAATTATGATACAAATTCATCTAGTCTAGGGAAAGAGAGAAAAAGGGAGTGGCTTTGGTCTCCTTGAAGTAAATTGCAATCCCAAAATGCCAAGGATAATGGGGGATTAAAAGTATTTTCATGTTCACAAAAATTTCTCACTATGAGAATGTATTAAGGCTACTGTGGGTGTAAGTCATTAAGGAAAAATACCTTGCTTCTAATTTCATTGAGAATTGGTTTAGGACCCCTATAAAAAAAACAAAAAATGCTTTAATCATTTAGAAAGTAACTACTTTGGGCTTTCCCCTAATGAGGAAATGGTTGATCTAGTAAGTAGGAAAGAGGGACATGGTCTATGTAGGTCTTGATCCTTGTAGGTCTTGATCCTTGTATTGGGATCAAGGGATCTTACAAACTATGAACGGATTTTAGGCTCAAAGGATTATACAATATACCACATATAGCATATAGAAAGTGGATTGTGGGTAAATAATCATCAACAATAACTCTCATGCTCAAAGTATTCTACACTCTACCACATATATAAAGTGTATCGTGGGTAAATAATCATCAACATTGAATATCATGGAGGGAGTTGGGCCTTATGGAAGAAAATGTTGTATACAACTTTGGTGGTGGAAACCCATTCGGGACCCCATCTAGAAGTTTAAATTCCATGCCAAACAAAAAATTGTTCTAGTGATTTAAATGTGGCACGTCAAGGTCTCTTGCTAATTCTAAAGAAAAGGAAATGCTTTTAGAGAATAGGATGAGCTTGATAATGTGAGGACGAAGGACTAGTTTTACCGCACTATCATATTTTCATGGTGCCGGACGCGACAAAGCATGGTTCGATAATACCCCCACATAAACACTTCAATTAGATTCGGTATTTCTGTAAATATGAAATTATTTAATGAATTGACAAGCTATAGGATGTTTTCTGTAAATGTTAGTTTTTGTGAAGTTGAATATTATGAAGTGGAAATTAAAATGTTATGAGGCATACCTGCATATGGCTTCCAACGTTGTCCCGTGCAAGTCCTTGAATGTTCATTATCTCTAGAATTATCTTTAGAGCTAAGTCTTGGAACATTGTCTCTTGTAGGTCCTTGAATGTTCATTATCTCTAGAATTCTCTTTAGAGCTAAGTATGCATCACAAGAAATTGAAATATCTTTTTTGGAGTCTTTATGCAGGTGAGTGATGATAAAGTGAGAGAGGTAGAGACACAAATTACAAAAGAAATAGAAATGTGGGAAAAAAAATCGTGGTTTTTCAGTACTCTTCTCTTCATTAAATATATTACTCATAATACAATGTATTTCAAAGGATCTCTTACTAACTTTGGTAAAAACTAACTGAACAAAAGAATAACTAAAGTTTAACTAGACTAAACTCGACATAAATTAGTGAGATGACAGAGGAGAGAACAACTACAGGAAGATTAACTCTAACACTCCCCCTTAATCTCAGTCGTTACATTCATTGGCACTTGTAAATCCCAAGTGTTGTCTTTGAAATTCAAAAAGACTTTTCCCTAAAGGTTTTCTAAACATCTCTATGAGTTGATCTCTTGATCCATAGAATTGAAGAGAATTATCTCCATTATTGACAAGCTCTCGAATGAAGAGAAAGTGAGTGTCAATATGTTTTATTTCCATGTGCAACAAATGATTCTTTGACAATGAAATGGTTGAGTTGTTATCACAAAAAAGTAAGAGTTGGCTCCTTTTCCATATGTGCAAAATCATCTAAAATTCTTCTAAACCATACTGCTTGGAAAGATACTGAAGTTGCAAGAACATACTTTTCCTATGTTGAAGATATTGCAACTATGGGACATTTCTTGGATGCCCATGAAATCATATTTGTTCCCAAATGAAAAAAATATCTAGATGTGTTTTTCCTATCATCAATACTATCTGCAAATTCACTGTTTGTGTACCCTGGAAGTGAGTAATATTCATAAGTTATGTACCACAAGCCATAGTTGATTGTACCTACAACATACCTTAGTATTATTTTTAAACCTTTCTAGTAAGTATCGCTGAGGGATTCCATAAACCTATTAAAAAAATTGCTGCGAACATTATATCAAGTTTAGTTGCAGTAAGGTACATGAGACTACCTATCAACCTATTATATAAAGTTGAATCAATTGATGAGTCTTCATCTTGTTTTCTCAATTTTATTCCTAGTCTTCAACTTGCATTTATCCATCCTAAAAAATTTCATAACTTATGTAGCATACTTTCGCTGACAGAAAAAAATACCATGGGAAGATTTCTCAGCTTCAATTCCCAAAAAAAATTTCATGAGACCAAGATGATTCATCTCAAATTATGTTTTCATGGAGGCTCTAAATTATTCTAACATGAGATTACCTATATAGATCATATCATCAACATAAAGAAAAACAATGAGTATTTTACCTTCTTGATCTGATTTTCTATAGAGTGTTGGCTCATTACTGCTCCTGTTGAATCCATTGTTAATCATGTAAGAGTCAATTCGACTGTACCAAGATTTTGGAGCTTGATTCAAGCCCAACTTATACACTTTATCCTATTTTACCTTGACTTCAAAACCAGGCGGTTGATCCCAATATACTTCTTCTTGTAATATGCCATTCAAAAAGGTTGAGTTTACATCTAACTGGTAGACTTGTCATTTGTTTTGAGATAGAATAGCTAAAATATTCCTTATTGTATCTAACCTTGCTACAAGAGAAAAAATTTCTCCATAGTCTATGCTAGGTTGCTGAGAGAAACATTTGGCAACCAACCTTTCCTTATGCTTCTCAATATTTCCTTTTTCATTAAGTTTTTTTTTGCACACCCACTTGAAACCTATGTTGGATTTGTCTACTAATAGATTAATAAGATCCCAAGTCTTATTCCTTTCTATGGCTTGAATTTCCTCATTCATGGATTCTACACAATGCTCCTCTATTATTGCTTCTTCAAAGAAGGTTGGCTGACATGATAGTAATGAATTTTTTTTTTGCATCTCATTGTCATTGTTCTTCTCATAAATTTCCCTTATGCTTCTTGTTCTCTGCTTTTCTACTAAAGAGGATAACTCACTACTGTAAGAAGAACCATTTCCAAAATGTTCTTGTTGTCTTTGTACCTATAATCTTGGCAGTCTTGATGGATGTGCTTGCTAATCTGAATTTTCAATTTGCTCATCAATTTGTTGCATTGTATTTTTGTTGTTCAATATTACATTTTCTTTCTTAGTCCATGATTTATTCTAAATGAATTCAACGTCCTCACTCACCAAAAATTTCTTAATGATTGGATTGTATAATATGTAGGCTTTTGATTGTTCACTATATCCTATGAAGATGTATTTTTCACTCTTGTTCTCAAGCTTCTTTCTCATCTCTTCATGGGTATGTGAAAAAACAACACAACCAAAATTTCTAAAGTGAGAAACATTTATCATTGTGCCACTTCATGCCTCTTGAGGTACTTTATCTTTGACACTTGTTGTTGGAAATATTTTCATGATGTAAACTAAATAGAAAAATGCTTCATCCCAATAGTCATTGGACAAATTATTTTCTCTCAGCATACTTTTGGCCATCTTCATGATGGACTTATTTTTCCTTTCAGTCACTCCATTCTGTTAAATGGAGTATATCTAGTTGTGCATTACAATGCCTTATGTATAATCATTATGGAGTTAAACTCTATAGATAGTTTTTAAGCATCCAACATTTTGTGTGGACGCTCCATCCATCATTAGGGACTTAGGTTGAAAAACAAAAGATAGTGGTTGGAACTAGATTATAGCCATTGAAGGGAAGGTTGTGAGATTAGATAAATAATAAATAATAAATTAATAAGATGGTTGGATGATAAAATTATGCATCAAAATAAATTAAATTAAATGAGATTGAGTAAATAAATGATTAAAGGGGATGGGAGAGAGCAATGCGAGGATAAGTATTAAATGAATATGGCTAAATAATAAATTATTGAGATGACATATGGTTAGATAATAAAATTATAAATTAAATTGATAAGATGGCATATGATAAAATAATAATATTATAAATTAAATTAAATTAAGTAAGACATGTTGAAGAAATAATTAATAAGGGGAAGAGATAATGAAATGCAGAGATATGGCATGAGAAGTACAACGATTAAAGTTGATTAGAAAGATATGGCATGAGAAGTATGGTGATTACTCAAGAAAATTAAACATAGAGAGAAGATCATTATGGTAAATCAAGAGAGTCAAGCTCAAAGACAGGGGGTTAAAGAAAGAAAACAAAGATTCTAGTTAGAACAATGAGAGAAAAAGGGTTAGATTTAAAAGATCAGTGACCAAGGTCGTGAATAAGGGGTTTCCAAGACTCGTTGAGTTTATAGCCATCTTCGTGATTGAAATTATTAGGGTGATTTTCGATTTATATGGCTTCTCAAATGATACAGGAGGAGTAATGGGGTGATGAGGCCAAAAGTTTTGTTTGGGAAAAGAATATTAGCTGCTTAGATTTAATAGAAATGATACGGGAGGAGTAATGGGGTGTTGAGGATATAATTTGGTTCCAACGACTACCTTTTTTTTCAACCCTGTAAATTATACCTGAAACCATGTACTCTTTTCTAATCATTCAACTTATTTTGTCCCTGATTATGGTTGGAGTGTCCACTCGAAATGTTGACTTTTCAAAGCTGTCTACACAGTTTAAATCCAGAATGATTATATAGTAGATATGACAAACTATGAAAACATACACACCAAGATTACAATCTACAAAAATATGCCAAATATTTTGAGTTGTATTCTCCTCCTCCATCAGACTTGAGCACCTTCACAAATTTGCCACTCTATTTTTCTCCTTCACCTTTGAATTCCTTGAACTTTGAAAAAGTGCCAAACTTATTTTTAAGAAAACAAATCCATATTTTCCTGCTGAAATCATTAATAAACGTCAGAAAATAAAAACTTCCACCAATGGATTGAGTTTGCATCGGTCCATAGAGGTCCAAGTATAAATGTTATTTTTCTCTATGGGAGGATGTTGGAAAGTTGTCTCTCTTATTCTTTCCAAGTATACAACTTTCACAAGGACTGCCTTGTTCATTCAAAAGAGGAAGATCTTTGACCATTGAATGTTTTTGAAGAAGACTAAGACCTCTAAAAGGAATATGACCAAACCTAGCAGGCTATAAGAGAGTCTCATTCGTGTTTGAGACATTTTGGGTATATGACTAGGACAAATTAACACTCATCAAATTTAATGGAAACATGTCCTATTCTTGGTCATTTGCATTTTTTCTATGAGTTTCCTATTGGGTGGTTTATCCAGAATTAAGCGTGTTGAGCCTTTGAATAAGAAATTATATCCATGTTCCATCAAATGTCCTAGACTTATCAGATTGTGTTTAAGGTTTGGAACATAATAGACATCATGTATGTCTTTCTTCTGATCTTGTTTGGATAAAAAAAAAATACGATACCTTTTGCTTGAGAATCATCACCTAAAGTAATTTCAGATTTGATAGTAGTATCCATGCTAGAAATAAAATCTTTGTTAATTTTCATGTGATTGTTGCAGCCGCTTTCCAGCAACTAAAGGTCCTTGGAGTGGCCTTCTTCAGATGTATGGCATGAAAGAAACATTGCTTCAAAAGTTTCTCCTTCATTGTTGGAGACATTTTCTTAGCCATTGTTATGATCTGAATGCTTCTTTCTTAATTCACTCTCATAATGACCATACTTTCTACAATAGTAGGCATTGAATTATGTATTTTTCTGTCCATTTTCTCCCTCTTACTCTTTGATTCTGTGAGTCTTCTTCCTCTTTGATTCTGTGAGTCTTTAGACTATTGTGACTGTCTTTATTGTTCTTTTGTGTTTTTGTCTTTTGCATCATGATTACCTTTGCCTTTTCCTCTTTGATTTATCCCTTTGTTTCCTCTACTTATACCCCTGTTGAAAGAGTTTTGAATATCTAAAGCATGTTCCAAAGGCCTTTCTTCCAAATTTAGTCTAGTTTAATGTAATATAAGTGATCCCATCATTTCTTCTACTAAGAAATTAGACAAATATTTTTATTCTAAAATGGTTGTTACAACCATTTCAAATTTCTTGGATAACCACGTGAAGAATTTTTTGAACAATCCTGTGATCTTCAATTTGTTCACCAGTCATCCCAATCTGATTTACAATTCCCATCACTCGGGTTATGAACTGGTCAACATTCTCTATTTTAGTAGTCTTCATAGTTTCAAATTGAGTTCTCAAAGAGTGGAGGCTTCTTCACCTTATCATTGCCTTGGTAAGCTAATTTGTCATGGTAGCGAGGTCTGTTGTGGGTGGATCTGTGAAGCCATTCTCCAGTCGTTCCCAACATTCCTAAGCTTGGAGGAATGATTTCATTCTCAAAGACTAGAATTCATAGTTCTTGCCAACCAGAATTGTTCCTTGGGTTGGAACTAAACTACTAGACGAAGCCATTAAAAAAATTGTAGAACTATAGATTTAAAATACCTTAATCTGGCGACTCAGTCCAACTTGAATCATCTATCTTATTGCTTAAGTCCTCATCTGTGGTTTCCGCAGCTGGAAGCTGTGGCAAATCTTGGTGCTTTCTTTGCTAAAAATCTTCAATGGTAGCCACCAAAATCGAGGCAAAAAAGAGGCAAAAGTGAAGTATGCAGAGCACCCACGGATATGGTGCACCTCGTCAATGTCGGTATCTACCAATGAGTGTAGTTGCCTCACATTCTTCCCATATTTACTTACAACCAGTCGAGAATATTTCCTCAATGCATTTGAAACCATTGAATGATTGGTAACTAGGTTTTTTTAGTTCCTAAAAGATGCCATAAACCCTTCTGGATCCTTCTTCACAAACTTCATCAAATATTTGTTAGTGGGTATATTTGCATCACTAAAATAGAAATCAACTTGCTTCACGACCTTTTGTCTCAATTCCTCGGTGAGAACGACCTTTGAGGAAGGAGTGGGAGCAGCCACATTCAAACCCCACGACCTCCTGCTCAAAAAAGAAAATGCTCTCGCTGCGAATGTTCAGTAAAGCTTGAGGGAATCAATCCTC
>WSFP011556793.1:0-11148 GCA_009831015.1 Picea engelmannii
TTTGAATGTGAAAAGAGGCTCTTTAGGGCACAATTAGGTCTTTGACCAGCCTCCCCACGCAGATTGAGCTCGGATTTGATGTCAAATCGACTTGGGAGCCGATCCATTAGTAGTTGGGAGGCCGACCAGCTTCATAAATGCGCTGTTTGGCAGGCGCGCGGGTTTTGTACCCCACAGCCGCGCATATGCACCCAATATACGAAGATGTTGCGCGCGCGCGCTCATTTTTAGTGGGTATGCTGCGCTTTTTAATTTTTTAGCCATTTTTGTATAGTTTTTGGCCCTTTTTGCTGTGCTGTGGATTTAATCCTTGTGCCATGAATGCCTGTTTTTCTGTGTTGATGATGCGGAGTTCTTGTCGTCCTGTGCGGACGAAATTTCAGTGATAACACTAATCTTTCACGAAGTTCTCGCAACTCCCTTTCTACACCTCGATTGGCTAAAAGTGGTTCCACTCATCTCCTTGGTGGCATTGTGTTGATTGTCTATCACACACAGAGTACAACTTCAAGTTCTTCTATCTCCTCTCCTTTGCCTATTTTCTGCAAGAAAAACTTCGGTTCTGATACCAATTGATGTAGACCCCCCTTCTCTCCTAAGGGCTGTGCGACCTCCCAGTCTAGGATCGATCAAGAAACTGAGTCTGATTGACTCTTTAGGTCTCTTCTAGACCCCAAACCAACTTACACTAGTCCTTTCTCAAAAGATACAGGTCATATGAGACCCGCAGGTTCTCTCCTGAGCATTGTTCAACTTCTACGCTAATCGAGTGCTAGCTCTTCTTTGACTATGCCCCTTCCTTCTTGTGACCATGGCTATGACCAATCACCTAACTCAAAAGGAGTTTCATTATTTTGCGTATCGGGTCTCCGCATGTGAGTCCCCCTGACTCTGCCAACCTCTGAAATCCTGAGAGGAGCCTAACACATGGTAGCCCCTCTATTCTCCTTCACCGATGTGACCCTTCTCTGACTGTGAGCCAATATTCCGAGTGCATCGTGATTTTGAGTATCGAGAACTCCCGATGTGATTCACCTGCATTATCCCGAGGTCCAAACTCCTGATGCTTCAAATTTGATGGCCCATATGCTCCCTTGATCCAACGTCTCAGATAAAATTTCTCTCACTCCCGACTCCTGAAATATCGATATTTCGGAGCGCCAAATCAATAGCTCATAATCCCCATGATCCAACGGTCCTAATTTCCTTTTTGCATATTGGGACTTCATGTTTCGTGAAGTTGGAGGACCACTCACCTCCCTTATCCCGATATCCAAACTCTCGATATCTCCCTGGGAAACCAATGGTCAAGATCTCTCCTCGATCTGATGACTTAGATCAAATCGTGAACTTGGATTTCGCAAGTTCCCAGAACTCTTACTTCCAATTTCCCAAGTTGTGAACTCCCCACAAGACCAGATCTATGGCTCAACTCCCTCCTCCAAACAACGACTACGATCAAATCATGATTTCACAATTCATGAGTTCTTATAACTCTTCCTTTGACTTCTTTGAGTCACGAGTCAGCAAAAATTTGATCTCTCTCCACGTGTCCCCCTTGATGAACAGTTCCGATGATTTCGAAATTTCGTGACCCCGATCCTCCTGTGTACTTTCAACACTTATCATTAATGCACTTTAACTTGATCGGGTGGCTACGATTCTCTTGCACTCAGGGTGAATGGCTGATATCTTTCATCTCCTATGCTTCCACCTCATTGTCTGGACATTGATCAAATGGTCTAGATATTTCCTTCTGAGCTTACACTCTCTTCAGAATTTGAAGATTTTTGAAAGATTCAAAGGATTTGAACTTTATCCTTCCTGTGAGTCCATTTCTTGGATATCGTCCACACTTATGAAAATCGTTATCCCTTCTAAGCTCGGTCTCATGGAGACTTCAATTTCCCGAGCACTCCTTACATTTCAGGGATTTTGATAACTCAAATCCAAAGTATTTCTCAAAGAGAAATTCCTCTCGCCCTCCTAGTGTTCTCCTTTTCTAGTTCTTTGAATTCTTGTAAAATCCCTTCGACACTTAGTTGGATATTAGATCTGTGCACTCCTTGCACCAGATCTTTACACAAGGTTCGAATTCTTGTAGATGACTTTGCATGCCTTGCACTAGTCTCTTTGTACTCCTTGCAAAGGGAAAGTTTTGTGCTATCTCTTCTGAGATTTGGAATTGAGATAGATCTTGTTAACGCACTCCTTGTGTTTTGTGTGCACACCTTGCACCACTCAATAGAACAGAAACAATTGAAACTTATCCTAACATTCACAGATCCATCTATTCATAATGAAACTCATTCATTCATTCATGAAAGCTCAACAACAGAGAATTGCAAAACAATGTCCACACCATGCATTGGGTCTATTTTCCTATGTTATATTCATAACTGAAAAAAGGCTACAACTATCATCACAACAAAAACTGAAAACTCAGAAATCTCTTACTAACTTTTAGCTATCCTCATTTCGGCATACATAACCTCTATTTATCTCAGAGGGCTCTTAGGGCTCCCCCTTGACTACTTGTCTACATCAAAACCTATCCTGACGGCTATCCTAGTGCAGTCACAGTATAGAGAAGGAGTGCAAACTCCCACTTCACTCATGATCCTTTAGGCATGCCTCAAAAGATTTTTCTGCAGCTGAGTTAAGGCATGCTTCAAAATATCTATGATAACTTCCAGTGTTGAGATTACGTACAGATTCCCAAACATTGATAGGTCCTACTCTGTGTGCTTTCCAGTGATGCTCCTGCATCAAGAACCCTAACTTTGAGGAGAGTTATGTGAATATCTCATTCTCAAAGTGTTTACTGTGATCGGATACTAATTGTAGTGGGACTCCAAAATGGGTAATGACGTGGTTGAAGAAAAAACAAGCTGATGTGTCAGGAATATTGTTGAAAGTATACATGGATTTAGCCCATTTTCTAAAGTAATAGACTACCACAACAATGTACTTGTGTCCATTACTGGATGGAGGACTGCAAGTCATAAAGTATATGCCCCATATTTAGAAGGGGTCGGTGGTGATGACTGGATGTATAAGAGTGAGTGGAGCTCATTCTTTATTTGCATAGAGATGGAATTTGTCACATCGCTTGATAGCGTGGATGAATTCATGAAACAGTGTGGGCCAAAAGTATCCTTCTCAAATGATTTTTTGGGCAGTGGACATACCTGATAGGTGGCCACCACAATCACCACTATGGAAATCGTTCAAGACTCTATCAGCTTCATCGATTATCAAATATCGACAGAGGATGGTATCGACCCCATGTCGGTACAAGACCTCCTAGATGAGGAGGTATCGAGGGGCATAGTGGTGAATGCACCAACAATCATCTCGAGATAGATGAGACCCAAAATTTTGTTTCTGAAAGTAGATGAGAAGGTCTCCATACCAGGGGTCATCAAAGGGGATGAAGAAGAGGTGTTCGTCGGGGAAATCCAAATTGACAGGTGAAGTTTTAGCATCTGAGGGAAACGTCGTAATGAGTTCGACGAGAATGAGTGATTTATCACTTTGGGAGTTGAGAAATATATGTCGTATTCCTAAAGGATGATGATCCATCAAGAAAATTTTCCATTAATCTATCATCGACTAAGCAAGTACTGCATGGGGTTATAATGTGTTATGACTTTCGTAGTGTGAAGCAGGATATAGTGATGCAGTTTCTGAATTGCGAGGACATCTGCGAGGGATAGTTTCTCATCATGATTGTATTTCAAGGGTGGTCCTAAAATATTTTTTATCATGTAGTAAATTACATGTTCCCTCCCATCATCCCCTAGTTGGATGAGGACTCCTGCTACTAAGACAGCTAAGGATGACAAGTAGAGGATGTAATCATGACCATAGTCTGGGGGAATAATCAAAGGGCCATTGTATAGGGCCTCTTTTAAATCATCAAAAATAGTTTGAGCATTTTCATCCCATCGAAATGGGATATCATGACATAGTAGGCAGAGGAAACCATGTGTGCGTGTAACACCTTGTTTTCCCTAGTTTGTAAAAATAGGTATACTGGCCAAGAACTATGGCAAACTCAAAAATGTGAATGTGTGATGTAAATGGACCTTGTGAAAAAGGTTGATGAATGTGAATAATATTATGAATATATATTGCAGGACTAATGAGAGGGGATATGTTGAAAAAAAGAGACCACGATGGCTGAAGAAAGGTGCTGGAAGGCACCTGGAAAGGTGGCGTTAACTTCCACCTAAACCAATACTATATTTGGACTTCACTGGCCTGAAGAACCAAGAGCAGCTCGTTGGCCCGAAATAAATTACTTGCAGGTTGGTTGGTAGATGGCTCGTCAGGAATTAATGATGGATGGGGGAAGTGAACCGCCCATCTGTAGGAGCCTCAGACCTGACCACCGCGAGGGAAATCGCACCACACAGGACTCTTGGAAAATGTTTAACAGGCAGCATAAGCTTGTCATTGATGGCAAGTACAATAGTAATGATGGCTTGAGTACAACAACGACGATCAACAGGCAAATAGAAGATAAGTCCAGGAAGATCGAGTGATCGAAGGCAATGCAACGTTGATCATGCATGATGAAGTCTCGTAAATTTTGTGAAGTATTTATGATTGTTGGATCCCATCCAAAGTTCCTGACAGAACGATGATTGTTAGATCTCAATGTAGACAAGAGGAGTTCACAGATATGGAGGATAGATCTCGGGCGTTAGATCCGAGTGCAGGGTCTGACCACCATTGGATCGAGGAGAACCTGCATGATATTTAAAGTGTGAGTAGAGGGCTCAAAAATCCTGAAAGCAGGAGGACCATCCATTTCAGGGGGTTATCTGGACTGTTGATCCGACTCCCTGTCAGAGTTTTAGGGATCGAGAGTTGGAGATGACAAGTAATATCATCCACAGAAATCTCGATTTCACGATATGCAAAATCGCGACGTAATCTGAGCCGTCAAATCAATATCACATCTAGATCATCGATCTGACTCACATCAGCAAACCACGTCAGCTAGGAACACGTGGCACAACCAGGTAATGACAAGTGTCAGATTGATTCAAAATTCCAAGCACATGTAAGTCACAAATCAGGGTGACACATGGCAATTATTTAACACATGTGATGTCAGTAGACTTACACCATTTCGGGGTATCGGGGATCACGACTTGGAGAGTCGAGATGCCTCATCTCTAGACTCACAAAATGTGAAATCATGAAAGTGCCTTATGAATAAGGCTGTGTTCACAACCCTTGGTCACATCACCGAGAGATGGAGGAAAGAGCTAGAGCAACCAAGCTCCGTTTTGGGGATCACAACTGGGAATGTTGAGATGCATGGTCACATGAATGATGAATTGTCGAATGCTGAAATGATGAAATGAATGCAAAATCCCATGGAATCAATCCAACATTGCAGGTGAACATGAGCATGATCGAAGGGCTAATATTGATCCTCACGGTGTAACTGCTAGAAACCATTGATGGTTTATACCAGAGGATGCGAAGAGAATTCTGTGTGATTTCCAGAGGAGATGAAGAGTTACAAGGAATCTGCCAGTGGAATGAAGATGATTTGTGGAGGAATTTGATAGCTGGATGAGGGTTGGAGCCTGTAACTGAAATAGATAAGGTGATCTCGACTTTCACAGAGAAGACGAAGAGTCTCAAACTGCTAGAGAAGCTGAAGAGTTGTGACGATGATCATGCAGAGCACTCGAGAGGTGGAGGAACTTGGCACAAAGTGAGAATGTAGAGGCATTGTGAATATTGCATGCACAAAGACAACAGAGACTATAATACTACGAAACAAAGAAGAGATTGGTTGTTGTCACTGTGGAGGATAATTCATGGATGTGCAAGGAGGCAAAGCGCAGGAGCAGAAAATGCATAGTAGAGGAATGTTGCATTGAAAGGATATGGTGTAGAGAGCATAAAATGCAGAAGAACAGAAAGTTCAAGGGGTGTGCATAATACATTGATGCAGACAGGGTAGAGCATTGTCACAGAACAACGACAAGGCTGTAAGCCATTGAATAACTTTATATCATTGTAATGAGTTTTAGTAAAAGATTTATATTTTAGGGAGGTTGGGAGGTGCTCGAGAGGACTGTTGTCCTCAGAAGTTCAAGTGGGTGCTTGAACACAGGGAGTTGTAGCTTCCATCTGGTTGCACCCAGAGAAACCGGGGTGGCAGGGTGGTGCAAGGGAGAACTCTTGTTCTCTGTTATACAGGTTGGTGCTTGTATGATTGGAAGTTGGTGCTTCCATCCAGTTTGTGCTGGAAACACTTAGGGAGTTGGTGCTTCCTTCTAGTTGGTGCTAGAGAAACCAGGGAGTTGGTGCTTCCTTTTAGTGGGTGCTAGAGAAAACAGAGATTTGGTGCTCTCAGCAAGTAGCATCTTGCAAAACAGAGGTTGTAGCCTCATTATGAGTTGGTTCTCATATGTATGATAATGTAAAAAATGTAACTATTATTTATCATATAAAGAAAAAGAGGTTTTTACCCTTTATGGGTTTCCTCAGGAAATATCTGTCTCTGTGTATCACATGTGTGTGACTGATACTAAATATGATGTTTCTTACTTCCCTGTACTATTCTGATTGTCCTTTAGTGTTTCTGCAAAGAGTTTAAAAAGAAGCATAATTGTTTAAGCACAGTAACAACTGATTCACCCCCCCTCTCAGTTGTCCAACAATTGGTATCATAGCCGACCCCTTTTATCTAAGGGTAGATCCTAGAGCTTAAACATGTCAAGCCATGAAGGAAATTCAACCAATAAGGCCCCTCTGTTCAATGGAACAAACTTTGCCTTCTGGAAAGTTAGAATGAGAACCTACATAATGGCTTTAGGTGCAGATGTCTGGGATGTGGTAGATACTGGGTATGTAAATCCAGTTGTGCTAGCTAATAAGGATGAAAAACTAGAATCTAGATTTAACGCTAAGGCTATGAATGCTATCTTGAGTGGATTTGCAGAAGCAGAATTCGTAAAAGTTATGCACCTAGGAACTGCCAAAGAAATGTGGGACAAACTCATTAGTAGTTATGAGGGTGATGAGATGGTAAAGGATGTAAAGCTTCAAACCTACAGAATACAGTTTGAACACCTAAAGATGAAGTAAGATGAAACTATTGAAAAATACTTTCTGAGAATAGAAGAAATGGTAAATGCAATGAAGTCACTTGGTGAAACAATTGGGGAACCTTCTTTAGTTCAGAAAATCTTGAGATCTCTCCCAGATAGGTTCAACCCGAAGGTCTATGCTATAGAAGAACTTAATAATATAAAAACCTTACAATTTGATCAACTTCTAGGAACACTAACTGCATATGAAATGAGAATAGTTAAAGATAAACCCACCTCCAGAGAAGCATCATTTAAAGCAAACAAGAATGAGGATTCTGAGCCCGATGAAATTGAAGTAAAATTTGTGAAGAGACTGAAGAAGGGATCAGGCAAATACAAAGGTAAATTGCCTTTCAAATGCTTTAACTGTGGAAGGATAGGTCACTTTGCAAATAAGTGTCCACACAAGAAACATGATCAGAACTATGAAGGTGAAGAGAAGCACAAATCCAGGAGATTTGATAAAAATAAAAGTTTATCTGTAAACAATGATGACTCCTCAAAAGAAACTGATAGTGAATCTTCCTATGAAGATAAGGTAAATGAATTCATGCTTATGGCCAAAGAGAATTATGATAATAAAATCACAGGAAGTGAAGAAGAAGCTGTGGTTGACATGGAAGGAGAACTGATCAGTGCATTGGAAGACATTGACAGACTAAGAATCAAGAATAGAAAGCAAAGAAAATTGTTGATACAGTTCGAGAAAGACAGAAAATAACCCGATGAAAAACTTGTCCTACTAAAAGTAGAATTGGAAGAGGCAAAGAAAATTGAAGATATTCTGAAACAACAACTATTAGAAAAGAAGGCAAGATGTGAATCATTAGAACAAGAAGTAGTGAAAACAAGGAAATAAATGGAGAAGTTTCAAGCCCTGTATAATCAAAATCTGTCAAGTATCAAATCCTTAGAAGGATTAGCCACCATTCTGAATCAGCAAAGGAATCCAAAGCTGAAAATTGGTTTGGGTTATGAAGAAGGATCAAGCAGTGGGAAGCCAGGAAATGAAGAACCCATCAAGTTTGTCAAAATTACAACCAATGACATTAACAAACCTACAGAAACAAAGGAATACGATCAGCCACCCAGGACGAGTAAAGGAAAAGGTGCTAGGATTGAATCTGAAGAAAGAAGAAACAATGCTCTCTCTGCTAAAAGATGTCATCAGCAAGAAAGAAATCGATTTGCTCAAAGAAGAAAACCATTTACCAGGTACAAAGAATTTTTCTATGGCTATTGTTTCTTTTGTTCTAACTTTGGTCACAAAGCTGTAAATTGTTCCTTAAGACTCATACATGAGCAATTAAGGTTTCAAAGGAATAAATACTTCCCACAACAAAGAATGATACAGTCAAGTAATAATCCTTCACAGACTGCAAATTGCCAAATTAAGTCTGGACACATATAACTAAGGAGGCCAAGAAATAATCAGCAGTCAATAAGTAGGCAACACTGCAACAATAAGTTTGACTTATTGAATAATGAGGTTGAATGCTACACCTGTCATAATTTTGGACATAAATCTATTGAGTGTCGGTTAAGGAACTATGAACTAGATTCAAAATCCCCTGCTGAAAATGTCAAGCTTTGGAAGAAGAAGGAAAGTAACAAGTGTGGATTAGTATTGTCTTCTCAAAGAAAAATGAACCCTTGGTATATAGATAGTGGATGCTCCAAACACATGATGGGAGACAAAGGAAATTTTCTATCTCTAAGTGAAAGAAAATCAGGAAGTGTAACCTTTGGAAATGATGCTCCAGGGAAAATAAAAGGCAAAGGGATTGTGAGCTTAAGTAATGGAAAAGGAAAATCCCAAGATGTTCTACTTGTGGATGGGCTGAAGCATAACCTACTCAGTGTAAGTCAAATGTGTGATAGAGGATGCGAGGTGTTGTTCACATCCAAGGATAGCAAGATAAATTTTGTAAACTCAGGACAAGTGGTGGCCAAAGGCATAAGGACAGAAAATAATGTATATGTGCTGAAAGAAAATAGAGAAGAATGTCATCTAAGAAAACATGATGAAAGCTGGTTATGGCATAGGAGACTTGGATGTAATGATCCCAAGCCAAATTCTTTCTTGGAATCACTAGCTACTACTAATTTATTGAGTTATTAAGTGCATACAAGATTCATCAACACATGGATATCACAATATATTCAAGATGTAGAAGCACAAGAAAAGATATGACCTTTTTATTACGAGCAATGTAAGATCAATACAATAGATGGTTGATCTGGCATAAACCTCAGATGGTCGTACAAGCAATAGATATGAGCTTCTACAAAATGCTCCCGACAATACAAAATAAGCCTCCAAAGGCTGGATATACAATGCAGACTGAATCAAGCAGATCTGAGTCGTACTAATGCTCAACCTCCAAGCTGGAAAGTGCCACGTCCTGCTAGAATGTTGAAGCCCTCAATAATTATGCCCTGCTACCAAAAGTGTCCAATCATCCCGAGAAATATTCCAAATGATAGATCGGTCAATTTTAAGGACAACCCAGATGTCCAAATTCCCAAATCCACTCTCAAACCCTATAGATCTGAATTTCCCACTGAATGGGGTGCCCCACTGGATGACTAAAACCCTAGCTGGTTCATCCCTAATGAAGGAGGCATCCAAATGCTCTGAAACTCTACAAGAATATAGATCAGGCTATGAGAATCCCGTGGGAGAAGTTTCGGACTCAGATCTCAAGCAAATCTCCCTAGATCTGAGTTTTACTGATTTACTAAACGTCCCCTATGGCTCCAAGATGTCTCAATCTACAGATAAATGTAGAATGATGATAACCCTCCAGAAAATCCCTCAAACTGATGGTCCTACCCCTGCAAACAAAACCCAACTGTCGGAATGGCCCCATGCCCTCAGGATAAGCTGGATCAAACTTCCCTCTAGATGATGGTGCGCCCTTGCTGGAAACACAAGAACAATATAACTTGCTACCTTCTGAAGTGCTAGATGGAGATGGGCTGAGACTAGAATGGTGTGGAGGATTCTTTCATCCCCGAGACCAAGCTACGGAACAAGGTGAGTGGATATTTCACCACTGAGTTGCTCACAAGGGTTTGTACAGTAAAACCCCCAAACTGAATGCTCAAGAGAAATAGCAAATGCTAATCCAAAACCACAATGAATAATAGGTGCACCCTAGCCTCTTACTTATACCTTTCCTTCTAATTCTCTGTTGAGTTAGGTTAACTCCCAGGGTTAATCTTCTATTCTTTTGTTGAGTTATCTTTTACTCCTTTATCCTTTTCCTTTCTTAAGTCAACTTAAAAATATAACTTTTAACTTCTTGACTTTCCCCCCTTCAGTGTGATACTATGACCTAGTGGGGGTGCCCAGGCCATTGAGTCTCCTCATCACCTCTTTAAGAGGGGGGGGACATTACAGTCTCCCCTGCTTGAAATTGCTTGTCCTCAATAAATTCCAAACATGCTTATCTAACCACGTGCTCCTGCTCCCAAGTGGCATCCTCAATGGGTAAATCCTTCCACCTGATTAGATACTCCTTGATGCTTCGATTTCGGAGCCTCTTCTCTCAAACTTCTAACACCTCCTCTGGAATCAAAACAAGTTGTCCCTCCTCATCCATGGGAGGTAATGCCTCAATAGGCCTGACATGTTGACTGAGGGATTTCTTAAGGCACAAGGCATGGAAGACGTTGTGAATTTTTCTACCCTGTGGAAGCTCCATCTCATAAGCTACTGCCCCTATCCTCCTGCCGACTCTGTAAGGTCCAAAGAAACGTGGTTGCAGTTTCTCCGCTCTGCTTCTTTTAATGGAGGCCTGCCTATATGGTTGATACAGATTTATGTAGGAACACAATGAAATACAGAAATACAAATAAATACAGAGATGCAATGGAAATAAGACTTCATTTCATTAATAACAAATGACTGAAATATGCTTACAGACAGAATGGAAATAAACTAGCTAGGGCGTTGGTAGCTTATCTCTGAGAAGAGATGTGGCTGCTACTCACATCCGTGAGAAGATGATTACAA
>WSFP011556794.1:0-11148 GCA_009831015.1 Picea engelmannii
AAGGCCCCTGATCTAGATGGCTTCTCTATTTCCTTCTAACGCTTCTTCTGGGAACTGATCAAGATTTACCTTAAAGTAATGCTCCATTATTCTCATCAATCCTTATATTTAGGAGGTAATATTAACTCCTCTTTTCTTTCCCTGATTCCTAAAGATACCGACCCTTCCTCCTTCTCTCATTTCAGACCGATTTCCATGTGCAACTCCTCTTAAAAAATCCTAACCAAAATCATAGCCCATCATTTAAATAAGGTCCTCTCCAATATTATCTCCCCTAACTAAGACAACTTTATGCAAGAAAGGCGAATAGTGGACAACATTGTGGTCGTACAATATGCCATTCACTCCAGTGCTCAATCAAACAATAAAGGTATGGTAGTAAAATTAGATATGGCTAACGCTTTTGATCGTGTCCATCGTGACTTTCTCTTTTATGTAATGGAGAGGTTTGGGTTCAACTCTTCCTTCATTAAATGGGTGGAAACATGCATTGGAAACCTTTGGATGTCTCCACTAGTAAATGGTAGACCCTCTGGTTTTTTCCAAGTCAGCAGAGGTCTTCGTCAAGGTTGCCCACTCTCCCCTCTTCTTTTCTTGTTGGTGGCTCAAGCTTTGAGTAGAAAACTTGAATGCGAAGGAGATCTTGGGAATTTTCCTGGTCTCCAGATAACAAGAGGAATGAAGAATGTGAACCATTCTCAATTTGCGGATGACACCTTATTGCTAGGGGGGTTCAATCACTATTGCAACAAGATTCAAACGAACTTTGGATTCCTTTCTTAATGCCTCTGGAGGAGACTTAAACACCATAAAATGCCAAGTTTATGGGTGGAACACCTCTCCACGGGTCATGAGGTCCATAGCTCAAGTCTTTCAGTTTCCCCTATCTAAAAATTGGACTTCCTTCTGATAATTAGGCATCCCCATCACTCTCAAATCCTCATATACTTAGATATAACATCAAACATTGAAAAAATCAACAAGAAATTCACACAATGAGGTTCACAATGGCTAAATCTAGCTGGGAGGGTCATTCTCGTTGAATCTATTTTATCTACTCTTCCTCTTTACCAATGCTCTGCCATTTTGGCTCCCAATGGTACAACTAAATATATATTTATGAAAATAAGGACCTTTCTATGGTAGGGGGAGAAGTTGAATCACAAAAAAATCCATTTGATCAATTGGAATCAAGTCATAAACAAAAAGAGTCGTGGTGGGTTGGGTATAAGGGAGCCATAACTTGTGAATCTTGCCACGGGAGCCAAACTTTTGTGGAGAATGGTTACTATTAACAAAGGGTATCTAACGTTAGTGGAGGCATCCCACAGTCATCCTCGATCTAGATCGTGGACCACTATTTGGCATAGTGATGGTATACCAAAGATCAATTTCTTCTATTGGCTATTAGTGCATAAAAAAAATCTAACAATTGAGAAACTAAAAAAGAAAGGAACAAGTGGACCCTTACACTGTGTTTTATGTCAAAGTGAAGAGGAAACCATTCAACATTTCTTCATAGATTGTTGCTTTGTGAAGGAAACATGGTATCACGCTCTGGGTATCCTAGGTCATCAACTAAGTTGGCCTCTTTCTTGCACGAATTTCTTCAATCAATAGGGGATCCATTACAAAGGGACCTTCAAGAACAAACATATTTTTGAACGTTATTGGGAATTTCTCCCCAAATATATATGTTGGAGCATTTGGTTAGCTCGCAACAAAATGACTTTTTAAGAAGACAATAAAAACCCAAGACAAGTCTCGATGGAAGCCTACACTCTCCTATCAAAATACATGAAGCAACGAGTACAATGGAAAGAGCAATCCATGGATAAACTTGAAGTTCATTGGTTGAGTTCCTTCAACATGGAAATCAATCAGTCTATCATTCAAAATTCCCAAATTGAATATTAAGACTTGATACAAAAGAATTTAAGACATGGCAAACTCAACAAACAGACAACATATTATTCTTCCATGGAACTTCGCGAAGAAACCCAATGGCGACAATTGCGGGGGTGACTATTTACAATTCTGGAGGTCAACCGATCATCAATTATGCTTGGGGACTTGGATCAATGACTAACAATGAAGCAAAGGCATGTGCTCTCTATGTCGGAATCAAAATGTCTCACTCCAAGAGAATTAAAAACCTCATCATCTGCAGAGACTCCATGATGGTTATAAGAGCAATTATCCAAAGAAATATCATCGAGGGAAACATCTACACTGGTATTGTGTCTCGTTCCCTAGATGTACTTAAGAATTTTGAAAAAATCAGTTTTTATCATATCAAAAGGGAGTTAAATGTGGTAGGAAACAAATTTGAAAAGGTTGGTTCAAGGTTAGTCAAAGGTAATTTGGTACTTAATAGGGAATTAAGGATTCATCCCATTCCTTAATCTCATGATGATTGTATTAAATGGTATGGATAGAGGACAATGCTCTAAGGTCGTTCGGTTGTTTCTTGCACACTCCACAATCCCTTGGAGTAATTTCACCCCTCTTCACATCTTGTGTGGATTTAAGCTTTTAAGGAAGGCAACCACGAGTCCAAAAATCACTGAAGCAAACGACATAGATAGAAGAAACGTCTAGGAAACTTGAATGGTAGCATGATTCCCTTTCTATCCATTCCATCTCTTTGTTAATCACTCTTTGGCTCTAAGGCACCCTTGGTTATACTTTCAACAATGCAATTTTAGTCTTCTTGTTTTAAATTTGCACACTTGTGAATTTCTTTTCAGTGGTCAATTTTCTTGTCTATCGGATGAAATTTCTATTTGGAATTACCAGGATACATCTTTGGAGGTTCTAGGAATCAAAATAGAGAATTTGCATCCAAATTCAACAATATAGAGCAAATGGTTAAATTCCTCTTCCACATAATTGATAACTTAGAGCAAGAAAGGTAGCGAACCTATGCACTGGAGCTAGTGATGGAAATACTGTTGCAAAGGATGAATACCATGGAACATGAATTCAAGCAATCCAGAGAAAGAGAGGAAGAAAGACAAAGGATAGATGAATTAGAACAGAATGTAGTGAGGCTTCTTCAACATATGGACACATTAGAACATGAATTCAATCATTTCATGGAAAGGGCAATCCCCCAACACTCGAATTCAGGATCCAACAATCAAATATCGGGGAATTCTCGACCTAGACAATCTAGTGCTGACCAAAAAGGATGGGAAGTGAAGCCAGTGGATACTGAAGACAACGTGCCAAGTCAAGTTGAAATTCAGGACGAACCTGAAAAAGATTCAACATCTTGAATATGTATTTTAAATGTATTTTGATGATGGACCAATATATCAGAATACATGGCAGTTGGGTTGCCCAAATGTATACATTTTTTCATATTTTCATTGATAGGAGGATAGTAGAAATGGATTGTCTATGACGAGCCAATTTTTGTAAAAATTTTGATTGTTGCTTTACCTGGGCGCAACCTTTTATATATGTATATCAAATCTTTAGTTTTTTTTTTAATAAAAAAATTATATGGTGTTGAAGGTTCCACTCTTAAGAAGAATCAATTACAATTAACAAAAAATGAGCAAGAAACACAATCAAACATACAACAACAGAAACAAGAGAAATACCTCACCAACACGCAAGGCATGAATGAAGTCAAAGCCCTAAAAATAGATAAACTTCATTCCACCATGGAAACATGCTCAACTAGAGAGAATCCTATTTACTATGCTTTGAGGACAAAAAATTCCTTAAGTGGGCGATAATGTTATAAACATAATAATTAAAATATAGTAAATAATAATAATAATAATGTAATTAGCTTAATGAAAATTCAAAGGGCACATACCCCTTCACCTCATTACCACTCAATGTGTATAAGTAGATTGCCACGAGGCTCATTGTAAGATCATATTTTTTATCACCCATTTATCAATCATTAGATTTTATATATTTGTGGAAATATATGTCTTCAATTATAAACATGAATTGTTTATAACAATATCCAAACTTTCCTCATTTGGAATGGATCATTATCTAATTTATCATCTATCTTGGTACTTTATGGATGGAAAATTTTGAGTAATTGGCTTGAAAGGCCCATTTTACGGACATGTCCCAATTTGCTTATTAGGGTCTGAAACCTTCTAGAGTTGGTTTGAGGCATCAAATGGCAACTTTTAGGGTCAAAACTTTGTGATCTTATCTCCCAACCCCTTAACGATATTCTACGCACTGAAATATTTCCAATGGTGCAAATCACCTCAATCAGAGTTCGTATTCAGAAGTCATGCCTCCCACAAGTTGACCTACCATATTGACCACCATGATACTGAGTGAATGTCACATCAACCACCATTACTCACACATGTAGGGCTAGTCACATGCGAACTTTCAAGAAGATTCTAGAGGGTCCATCATCCACAATAGGATCCAGGAGGCGCCCCAGGTCTAGAAAAGGCTCAAAAATGAAAGTTCTCATAATTAAATGAAACCAATTCCATTACGACCATCTCGTTGCGCTGATTCCGATCATATATTTACTTTCTCAACCGGACGTTGTATGCGAGAGTTATCACACTCTGACCATTTTCCCAAACAGGTAAAAAGTCAAGAAGAAAAAGTCAACGTTGATGTCATCATGTTGACGTGGCAACGACACAGTTGGCAGGTCGTACAATTGACGTGGGAGAGATTTCGTACAGATGATGTGGACCAATTGAGAGGTGACACGTGTCACCATTGAAAGGGTGACATGTGGCATCCGTACAATTGACGTGTCACGCCCTACGACGACACGTGGTAAACATAGACAGGTACATGTGGTAGATAGGTGGTCCAATCATTGACTAACGCGTGGCAACAGAAAGTGACAAATAAAGGTGTACCACATGGCCCAGACATGCGCTGCCACGTGACACCCATGAAATGGTTTGTGGGTTTGTGCAAAATTGTTTAAGTTAGCAAGTTTCGAACTGGAGACCTCCCACAGGGGGCTACGCCTTCGTAGAGTTGGGCTAGTCGGGAAACCCACATATGATTCTTATTATATATATGGTAAAAGTTTTATTTAAATTGTATTTGTATGTAATTCAGATGGGGGGAAGGGCTGGGGCTTAGCCCCAACCCCCGGTCGCGGACTTTTATTTCATATAACCTCAATCTATTATATGGCGCGTTCCACTACCGATTCCGTAATTGGGTGCGGATTGTTGGCACCTGCCCGCCATATGACTCGGGGGCGGTGACCACAGTCCCGACTTTTATGGTGGGAGCGGTCCTATGCCATTGCAACATGTGACCTATATTTCGGGCTAAGGGGCCAGCGCACAGCCCTTTGGGCTGGCACCTGGCCACCTTTATAACCATATGACCATATTAAGGGGCACACACCCATATTGGGGGGCTAATCCCCATTATTTATGAAAAATGGGTTTTATACTTTGGTTTATGGATTTATTATTGATTTTCTCCACAGATTTAGGGGATATTGGGCTCTTTTTGAGGCCAGATCTTGGAAGGAAGTTGGGGGATGATAACCAACTTCATATCTATATAAACCAGGCCTTCTTGAGGCCATAAAAGGAGAGTCAGAGCATGGTTATGCTGAAGGAAAGCCAAGCCAAAGACATTTTTATGCAGGGAAGCTATTGAGGAGCTCACCTTTGTGGGCCATTTCTGGGAGCTCTGGTCATCCATTTTGAGTGTCGTTTCTTCTGTTGGGTTCTAGAGATCTGGGAGAACAAGACCAGATCAGTCTTGTAGCCTTTTGGCATTGTTGTGATGTAATTTTTGAGCTTTGAATAGAAATAAAGAAGCCTCACCCACTTAGACAAAGGCTCAGAGATGTAGGCATGATTGTCGAACTCCGTTATCACATTGGTGTTATGGTTTACTGCTATTTATTGCTTCATTTCAGTTCTGTTCATGTTTATATGGCTTTGATATATTCTCATATCTTCTTCCTCTTTCATTAAGCTTCCTTAATCGGTTAATCAACACATGCTCAATAACTCAACCATAGTCATGTAAAACATCTTTTCGGATCAAGTGGTATCAGAGCTAGTTGACATTTGGATTTGAGTTTTGCATGTTAACCAGGGAAAATCTACAGCGTGGTGAAGGTGAGCTTGTTGAAGAGAATCCATTAATTAAATTGAGAAAGAGAGCTTCTCACATCGAATATGACATCGGAAGAGGGACTTTCTCAGGATGAGAAAGAGTTTCGAAAAGCTTTCTTTTCCATGTCGAAGATGATGAAAGTTTTGTACGAGGATTACTTGGAATGTAAGAAACTAGATTTGGGTGATTCTTCAAAGGGCAAAAGTGAAGAAGGAGAGGATCCTCCTTAGATTCCTCCTTACCTCCATCATCGCCTCCTTCTTCAAGTTCAAGTTCTAAATCCACTGCAAAGAAACATGTCCATAAACATAAGAATGAAATGCCATTATTAAAACTTGATGTTAAATTTGAATTACCCATATATGATGGTGAAGTTAATGCAGAGAAACTTGACAATTGGGTCAGACAAATGGAGGTCTATTGCAGTGTGCAACAGATCAAGGATGAGGCCACACAAATCAAGTTGGCATCATTGAGACTTGCAGGCACAACTCTCATCTAGTGGCAAGGCAAGTTGCAAAACATAACACAACAAGTGGGTAATGTATTTCCATCATGGAAAAGTTTTATTTCTGCACTTAAGAAGCAATTATATCCTTTGGGTTATAAATACAAAACATTAATTGAATGGCAATCTTTAAAACTAAGAAAAGGACAAACAATGCAAGAATATACCGATGGCTTTCGTAAAATGGCATTGATATTAGATATCCCTTTACATACACATGAAACCCTTATGAAGTATATAGGAGGTTTACTTGCACATATTAGAAACACTGTATTCATGTTTGGACCCACTAACCTTGATGAGGTTTCTGTTCAAGCGACATATATTGAAGCAGGGAAAGCAGGTGGATCAGGGGAATCGTCTTCAAGGAAAGAGGACAAGAGGAAATGGCATGGAAAGAGTTCAAATGTAGTGATGAGAAAGGAAGAGAAGCCATCTTGCAAGCATTGCAAGAAAGAGGGGTATGATGAGGACCGTTGTTGGTAGTTGCATCCCGAGAAGAGGCCAAAGTGGTTCAAGGAAAAGAAGGGGAGGCACACAGTTGCAACGACAAATCGACCGATAGACTTGGGATCAGATTCAGGTGACGAATCAAAGGTTTTATTGGTTGGTCTGACAGGTAAAATTGGTGAAGGAATTGATTGTAGAAGTAACTTGTTTTATATCATGGTCATCATGCGACACACTAAGATAGACACATTAATCGACAGTGGATCTCAATCTAATCTAATTTTAGAGGAATTGGTTAAGCAATTGGGGTTAAAAACACAAGTACATCATAAGCCATACACACTTAAATGGATAAGCAACAATCATCAAATGCACATAACAAAGCAATGCACAATGAAATTTGCAATTTCATCTAAGTATGTGGACGAGGTAACATGTGATGTAGTGTTGTTAAGTGAATGTGGAATGATCTTAGGTAGTCCATACTTATATGATCGTAAAGCAATCTTCTACAGGACAAAGAATCAATATCAATTAACCAAAGCAGGTCAAGATTATGTGGTTCATGCTCATCATGTTAAGGCAAATAAAACTCTTCAAACTATGGAACAATTAAAGAAGGTAGTTCAAGCAAGCAACAAACCAATAATTGTTTCAAATGAAGTAATCAATCTTAAGCAAGAACATGAAATGATTATTGAATGGAAAATCAATCACAGATTGCTTCAAGATAAGCTCATGTTGTGCAAATATTACAAGTATATCATCTCATTTGCAGTTATGTTTTTGATACTATCATTAGTAATGTTATCTACAAGGATGATAATGGCTTCAGTAAAATGTGACATGGTTCAAATGGCTAACAATATGCTGTCAGTTGTCATGATTGTGTTACAGTTGATCTTGATGAGACAGGTGCACAGGACAGAGTTCAGAGATAGAGGACAAGCCGGGTGGCCTATCCTGAGCCTTTTGACTGGTCAGTACCCTTTTGGGGGAGGTGTGATCCAGAATCGGATCCAAGAGGCGCTCTAGGTCTAGAAAAGGCTCAAAATGAAAGTTATTGGGATTGAATGAAACCAATTCCATTGCGATTATCTCATTGTGTTGATTCTGGCCATATATTTACTTTCTCAAACGAATGTTGTATGTGAGAGTTATCGCACTCTGACTGCTTTCCCAAACAGGTAAAAAGTCAACAAGCAAAAAAGTCAATGCTGATGTAGCATTGAGACACGTGGCAACATAGCAATAGTTTGATTGGTCAGATCCAGATCCACTCAGAAGTTGACAAGTGGCACTATGCAGGAAAATGAAGAGGTGCCACGTGGCCCATACATGGGTTGCCATGTGGCACTCTATCACTGGAGGGCAATTTAAATGTTTGTTGGGGTTCATGGGATTCAAACCCATGACCCATTACTCTAGCAAAGTCTTGAGAGAGGACCAATGGCCATCACGCCAAAGTTGAAGCTTGGGGGTTAAAACCCACTTCATTATAGTTAATTGCAAATATATTAATGTATGGGGCGAAAGGGGGCTGGGGCTAAGCCCCAGCCCACGGTTTGACTGAACCACATGACCACAAAGCTTCGGACACGGGCGCCTTTCCCTTAACCACCCAGGCGCGCAGTTGTAGCACTGTCCACCATATGTAACGGAGCTAGAACCACAGGGCTAGGCGCACCCCAAGGGTGCGGTCCTATACCTTGACACCACATGACCACGAATTTCGGAAAAGGGGTCAGCGCGCAGCCCTTTGGGCTGGCGCTTAGCCACCTAAGTTGCATGTGACCCCATTTTTTAGCGCGTGCCCAAGCCTACGGGCTATTTTTGAATTTGGTTGCATAAAGTGGGTTTTTACCTTATAACAATGGATTTTTATGATTTATTCAACTAATATTGGAGATTTTTTGCCAATTTGGGGGGATATTAGGCTCTTTTTGAGGCCAGATTTTGGGAGGAAGTTGGGGGATAATAACCAAATTCATATCTATATAAACCAAACCTTCTTGAGGCCATAAAAGGAGATTCAGAGCAGATTTATGCTAAAGGAAAGCCAAGCCAATGTCATTTTTATGCAGGGAAGTTGTCGAGGAGCGCACCTTTGCGGGCCATTTATGGGAGCTACGGTCATCCATTTTGAGTGTAGTTTCTTTTGTTGGGTTCTAGAGATATGGGAGAACAAGACCATATCAGTATTGTATCCTTTTGGCACTGTTGTTATGTACTTATTGAGCTTTGAACAAAAATAAAGAAGCCTCACTCACTGAGACGAAAGCCCGGAGATGTAGGCGAGATTATCGAACTTCGTTATCACATTGGTGTTATGGTTTCCTATTGTTTATTGCTTCATTTCAGTTTTGTTCATGTTTATATGGTGGTGATATATTCTCATATCTTCTTCCTCTTTCATTAAGCTTCCTTAATTGGTTAATCAACACATGCTTAATAACCTAACCATAGTCGTGTAAAAGATCTTTTCGGATCAGTCCAAAACTCTAACACTAATTGAGGGTTGTAGCATGCAAAAACCCTAATTATAACCCTAGGCGATTATCAATCTATGTTAGATATTGCTAGGAAGAGAAGGGGTTCCATTCTTTTTGTATTGTTATTGTTCCATAGTTGAGAAAAGCATATAGGAGTGGGATATTGAAGCATAACAGAGGGGGTAGTAGATTATTTAGTGACCATTCAATCCCTAGTGTCCAGGGTAACTCCATAGAGAGTGCCCCTTTCTTTGCACTTGCATTTCTTAACTAAGGAAAAGAGAGAAGAATAGGCCTCACCTTCTAGCTAGGTTCTCTCCTCTATCAAGTTTCCTAGGTCACATCTTGTGTTTATTTGAGTGGATGGTGTGTCCATTTGCTTGTTCCTTCAATTCAAATCCTGTTATTTTCGTAAATTTGAGCAATAAGCTAATAATAATAAATACGAGGTCTAAGGAAATAAACATCAAAATGATAAACTATTATTAAAATGTGAATAATATAATATATTGTCCTTATACTTAACTATGATCTTATTATTTTTTTCACGCGGAAAAAAACAGTTCCACTGTTATTCTATTATGAATCAAGTGAAACTTTCTATTACATGTGGATCACAAGTGTAATTGAAATCAAAATAGGACTGTAGACAACTCCTTTTCTATCCCAGATTTCATCAAGTAGTATAATATCTACATAATACATATTATGACGATTTCAAAAATATCAAAAAAGGAACAACTGTAGTGTTCAATCTTAGAAAATATATAATTTATCCGCAGAGACAATAGATCCTTTGACAAGTTCTTCATAATAGAGCCAACTAGTATTTTTCTTTAAGGCCTTCTTTCATAAGATGCCACCTTCTTTGTTGAACTTCCTGTGAACATGCATACATTTGATAGAATCAAATTTGTCCTTTAATCTCTCTATCTTGTCCTTCCAGGAATTGAGATATAGCAGATTCAAATTGGACTTTGCATTTATCCAATCAATAGTGACCTTTGAGTCTCCAACAACCATCATATTTTTAATGGAAAGTCTAGAAGAAAGTAATAATAGTCCCCATAAACCCAATAGTTCAGCTTTCATATTATTTCCATTGCCTCCTGCAAAATAACTTTAACAATGTGGTCTGGAGTGATTTTCAAAAATTCCAATGCCACAGACATTGTCAACAACTGCTCCATCAAAAAAACCAATTGGAGTGTCATCAAAGAAGAATGGGTTTAAAATATATTCAAATATGTCCTCGTCTGTAATATCTGTGTATTCTTTGATTGAAAGGATAATTTTAGTGACTATCATAGAGTCCTGCATGTTCCAGTTTTCAAATAAAATTTTATTTCTAAATTTCCAAATTCCCCATATCACCAAGAAGGGAATATGTCTCATTTTTGGAAATTGTATGAACTAGACCTTCAAGTTTTCCCTTATAGAGGAACAATTCCAGTCTCCCGTAATCTTTAGAGATTTCATAACTTCAAACCATATATTTTGTGTTGTGAAACAATCCACAAAAAGATGAGTTGTCAATTCTTCATCTCTTAAACATAGACTGCAAACTGATGGTCCAATACCTCCTCTTTTTTT
>WSFP011556815.1:0-11147 GCA_009831015.1 Picea engelmannii
AAAGTGACATTTTGCACTTTAACCAAAGTCAAGTACAAAATAGAACATAAAGTACATAGGACAAAGGCAAATGTCTCTCCCACATGTGCTAAGAAGGGATAACACATGGGGAACACCTCCCAAGGTACACAAATCAACAGTAACTCCCTGTTTTAACAGGATTTTAGAGGATCTGCAGCAGAAAAAGAACTCTGACACTCTGAACAGACTTCGTGGATGATCATTGTGAGGAAACAAGAGCCATCTCCCATTATAGTAGCTAGTCCAATTCTTAATCAAATAAAGAGGCAAAAATGATTATTATAAGATCCATGAGTCGATGCAAAAAGAGACAATACTTGTTGAAGATCCCTACCTGGTCATATCTGATCTATAAATGGACAATTGAAATGCTCATAACTCTAATCGTCTTTGAACTCTAAGATGTGCCACTACCCATGAGCCATGAGAGAACCTTCTTTAGATAAGGAGTCTGCCTTGATGTTCCTTTCCATGTAGACATGATTGAATGAGAGATTTGTGAATATATTTGTAATTGTAAAGACTTCATCCAGAATAGGAGAGAGTATAATATTATGACATTGTTGGGTTTTCCTCAACCTTGAAAATTTCAAGGTTTGAGATCTCATTTTCACAAGCAAAGGTGAGCAGAAGCTTTAGAGCCAAAAGTTCTGCAAAATTATTTGATCCCTGGCCCAAGCCCCACTTTAAATTGAAAAAATGTGAAGAGGATAAGAAAAGGACTTTGCACAACGGTCTCCATTTTCTTGGGAAGCACCATCAAAAAAATCCCATGGCTGGGAAAAATCAATATGTTCTGCCACCACCTACCTGGGAGGAGGAGCATCCTTTCCTTTAGGGAAATATGCAAGGATTGTGAGGCTTTGGGCAGTAATTATGTCGAGAAGGGAAGCCTTATCCTTAAAAATAGAGGCATTACGAGCAATCCATATGTCCCAGAGAATCAGTAGGGGAAGTGCCTTGATGTTTTTATATTTGTGGTCCTGTAACCAAGTTCTTTGGGCCTCTTTAATGGATGGCCCAAACCAATTGCAAGATAAACCCAGTGAAGAAGATACAACTCTCCAGGTTTGTATAGAAAAAGAGCACATTAAGAAAAGGTGTGTAGAAGTTTCCTCGTTCCCCTTACATAAAGGACACCAACCTGGCCCTTCCAATCCTCTTAGTTTCATTCTATCCAAAGTGGGAACCTTTATCACGATGAGACACCACATGAACTTTTTCCCAATTATTATTAATGTCATAGATAATTGATTGTTTTTATGCATTGTCAATTCAGTTTCGCGATGATTAGAAAGAACGATTATTATCCTTCCCAACGATTCAATTTCCACAAATGACTTATTAAGCTTTTAATAAATATATTATTAAATCAATAACTTTATTATTATTCTATATTATTATATTATGACTTTGAGCATACAATGTTAATTTCTTCTTAAAAAAAAAATCAATAAAATACTAAATGCTTTTGTTTTCTCATTTATAAACATTCATATAATACTTAGATTACAATTTATATTAAAATTAAAACTTAAAGTGAATCTACTTTTATAACATATAAATTTTTAATTATTATAAATATCTCATATCTCTTACTATGTGTGATTTCGAAAATCTTAATTATAAATGTTCAGTTATCAAAGATAATTTTTATGATTTCTTTTATAATAATTTTAGTCATTAATAACATCATATTAATCACATAAACATAAACTAATTATGAATTTTATGATTTGGTTTATAATAATTTTATTCATTAATATCACCATATTAATCATATAAACATAAAATAGTTTTTAGTCATTAATACCATCATATTAATCACATAAACATAAACTAATTATGAATTTTATAATTATGAATTTTATGATTTGGTTTATAATAATTTTATTCATTAATATCACCATATTAATCATATAAACATAAAATAGTTTTTATGATTTGGTTTATAGTAATTTTAGTCGTTAATGTTATCATATTTTTTTTGTAAGTGAGTGTAGGAATCTATATTACTGAAAAGGAATATGATATAAAAAGTGGGGATCCTGGTCTGCCTAAAAGGAAACCAAACCAGGGAGTCCCTAGTTGCGCGAGTTGATAGTTGTGATGGATGGTATTGGTCTGCCACCAAGGGAAACTAGACCAGACCTTCCATACCGAGTTTGAAAAAAAAAGGGCACAGACATAAAAAGAAGAAACTAAAACATCTCCCTAAACCAGAGTGAGTAATAGATCTGAGCTAACCTGGCATTTCTGCCAATAGGCTACCAATTCACAAAGCCGGAACTATGAGGTGTTTCAGCACCTAGGGGTGCTCCTTCCCTCCATCTGCGTGGCTCTTGTTATCTTCCTTCTAGGGGACCGTGCGAGTCTTTTTGATTTGGGTTGGCACGCCATGTCCATCGACAGGCGTGATGTCTATGTGATGGACATAGCATAGGTAAAGGTGGAACTGAGCCGCCAACCGCTCCAGCTTGCATTTTTGGTCCTTCTCTACCTCTACTAACAATTTGATAACAGTTTCCAGACTGTTGAGGTACCGCGGGATCTCGTCCAACATTGTCTTGTTTTCCTTGTTATCCTCCTGTCTGGCTTCTTCCTTTTCTGAATTCACTTTCCTAATCATCATCTTGGTTAGTCAGGCCATCTCCATCATTTTGTGGTAGAGGGTTTCCCTAGGTCGCGTGGCCCCCAGATTAGTGACCCAGTCCGCTTCTTGTACCAATGCATCCCACACTTTACCTTTGCGCTTGCCCTTTAATTCCTTTTCCCACCGGGTGATGGTCGCCTTCCCCTTCGACACAACCAGAGTTTGGAAGGTGCCCTCCACATCTTTCGTTGCATGCTCCATTCTTGTTAACCGCCGCAAACTATTCGAGACTTCCTTCCCAAGGGGGTTCCTCTTCCTGTGCATTTGCTTCAGTCATGCCATCCCGCTTTGCCTGCCGCAACTCTTGTTCTGGTTACTCAGCTTGTACCTCCCTTCACAGGTATTCTTACTTTCCCTGCCCTTAAAATTGTAATACCCCCTATTGTTGTGCTCCTTCTGTTTGCGTTTATTCCTATTGTCCCTCTTCTTATTGGAATTCCCCCGTAGTGAGCCTATACTTCCAATCATGGTTTGTTCGCGGTGGTGAGCGCTTCCGTCATTTTTTGTTGTTAAGGCTTGAATGATCATGATGGTTCGACCTTTATCCCTGTGTGTTCACTGCCCTAGCTCGCTTGTGATCCGGTTGTGCTTTTCCCCGTACCTGTACTTGGGCCTGGTGGATCATTCCTGGTTATCACCAACCCCTCATGCCTTACGTCATTCGTTGCATGCGACTTGCTGCCTGGCCATTCACTCGTGCTTCCCCCTCAACTCTTATTGGCATATTAACCTTGTTGTCGGTCGCCCTCCTAGTGCTTATTGTGATCATGCATGATAATTGGTGGTCGAGTGTTAGGCAATCATATTCTGCATGGGTCCCACGTACCTTTTGAGAGGCCTTGCGATGTACTCCTTTATGTGACCTTCCATGCTTAAGTTGCCTTCACAATCTTTTGATGCCAAATGGTTGCAGCTTGTTCTGAGTTACCCGCTCGGGATGTTGATCCACGTTTCATCTAGTTCTGGGCCTTCCTTGTCGACCCCCTCATTGGTGAGCTTGTCCGTTAGAGCATTTGTGAACCTGCACACCCAATGCAACTCCACTGTATTCAAAGTTCTTGAATGCTCCTGGATTTTATGTAGGGAGTGTGCAAGGCGCCAATGTCGCTGAACCTTGCCCACTTTGGTGCCATTTTGGAGTTTTTTCGTCGTGTTGATAACCAGGGTATAGTCACCTTCCACAATTGTGTTTGTCATCCTTTCGCAACTTAGGATTTCAAGGCCAAGCTCCAGGGCTCCAAATTCTGTCGCGTTGTTGATTGAGTTTCCCAGGCTCCTAGCATATAGTCAGATGATATTGCCACCATTGTCTCTGATCACTCCACCTTCCCCTGCCACTACTAGATTTTCTTTTGTCGCCCCGTCAAAATTCAGTTTGAGGAACCCTGGCGGAGGGGGAGTCCAGTTGCGGGCTCCTATATGGAGTTGCGGATCACGCCCCATAGGTATGTTGTTGCGCCATTCTTTTAGATGGAAAAAATCCAGGATGCAGGAGTCTTGGTTTGAAAGTTGAGATTTCTCCTTGTTGCAGTTGCGGCTCTGCACCGTTTCTCTTATTTGAGAGACTATTGCATCCTTAGCCTTTCTATCGGTAGGCTTTCATTCCCGAAGATGCGTTGGTTCCTTTCTTTCCAGATTGCCCAGATGATCATCCCCGACGTTAGATTCCAACAAAGGTTCACCATTTCATTTTCACTGTAACTCTCATTCCAGTTTTTTATGGTTGCGCTGATGTTTCCCTGGACCCTATTGGATTGGCGGTAGATGCTTGTCGCCCAATCCCAAATTCCTACTGTGTAACTGCATTCATCGAGGAGGTGATCAGTTGTTTCCTCCTTAACTTGACAAAGATGGCAATGAGAAGGACCTATGAAACCCCTTTTCATGAGGTTCTCCCATGTTAGAATTCAATTGTGTAGAACTAGCCATTCGAACATTTTGATTTTTGGCCATTGGGGCATTTTCCAAATCTTTTCCCACTATTGCTCTGGATTTTCTTGGTCCTGGCCCACGATGTAGTACCATGCTTCTTTTAAGTTTAATTCACCCCCATTTTTCCTGCCCCACCTCAATTGGTCATCATCTTCTGAGACCCCAATTTTCCTTTTACCCAATTCCTCCTCCACCTCTTTCGTTATTGTTTCGATCCAGGCTCTATTTTGTGGATTAAGTTTGTCCCAACTCCTCCATCTAGCACTGCCATCCCTTTGCTTCCAGTATTGATGGATTTTTGTTTTGCCTTGCCCAATCATTTCCTGTTGGAGCTCCTCCCTGTCCAAATTTTCCATTATGGATACCTGTTGCCAAGCGTCCTCCCAGAACCTTGTTGTTCTACCATTTCTGACTTCCCATAAGATGTGATTTTGGATCTAGTTCTTATTTCTCCAGGCGAGATTCCAGATGGTTGATCCTTTCCTTGTTCCCATGAATCGAATTCGCTCCTGGTCGTTGATGTTCAGGGCATATTTGGCCTTCCAAAGGTTTGCCGATGACATTGATTTGTCTTTTACCCATCTCCACTAGAGCTTTTCCCTGTAGGCCTTGTTGTTTACGAGTGGGTCTTGTAACCCCAGGCCACCCTTGCTTTTTGGTCTGCATACCTTGTCCCAGGCCACCAAGGCTCATTTCTTTTTGTTTTCTACGCCTCACCATAGGAAGTCTCTTTGGATGGCTCTAATATTTTGTAGTATTCCTTTGGGGGATGGAAACATTGACATCATAAACGCCGGAATTGCTTGTAGAACTACTTTGGTGAGGATAAGCCTTATGGCCAAGTTTAGAGCTTTGTATGTCCAATTTTTTACCCTCTCCTATAGTTTGTTGATAACTCCTTCCCACGTAGTAGTTTTGCAGGTTATGTCCGTCAGGGGGACTCCCAAGTATTTCGTTGGGATCATTTTGCGTTCAAACTCCAGAATGTTGGATAAGTTTCTTTGAATTGTTGGATTAGTGTTGAAGAAATATATCATGGATTTGGAGTGGTTGATTTCCGCCCCTGAGGCTTCCCCGAAGTCTTCTAAGATTCTTTTATAAGCCTTTGCTTCCTTTACCATGGGTGTGCCATGGAGCAGGATATCATCAACGAACTGTTGGTGTGTGGAGGTTGGACAATTTTCAAACGGTTTGAGGCCTTTTATTTCACGAGCTGCAGTTGCGCTTTTTATGCTTCTGCTTAGCCCTTCCATCATTAGAATGAACAGGAAGGGGGACAACGGATCCCCTTGTCTTATTCCTCTAGATGGATAGAAAGGTTTGGTTGGGGCTCCATTGATTAGCAGCGAGTAGCTTGTCATTGAGACTAGAGTGACGATCCTGTTGATCTAGTGTTATTCGAAACCAAAAGCTTCCAGTGGCTTGGCCATGTAGTTCTAGCTTATTTTGTCGCAAGCCTTCGCCAAGTCAAGTTGGATTATCATTCCCCCTTCTCCTTTGGATTTTTGTGTGAATAATCTCATGGGCATGGATGATATTGTCCAGGATTTGTCTTCCTTCCACAAAACTCGCCTGTTCCTGTGAAATCAGTGTGGGAAGGAGTGGTTTCAGTCTATTGGTTATGACTTTGGAGATTATCTTGTAAACTACAATGCATAAAGCTATAGGCGTGTAGCGGTCTAGGGTCCCAACTTCATTTTCTTTTGGGATTAGAGTGATCATTGTGGCATTTAAAGATTTTAGGATGGATGTCGAGCACTTGGATTCCTCCACCACCCCATAAATGTCATGTTTAACCACATCCCAACAGACTTTGAAGAATTCCACTGTGAAGCCATCTAGGACTGGGGCCTTTCCATTGGGCATCTCCTAGACCACTTGGTCAATTTCTTCCTTTGTGATGGGTTTGCTTAGGCTGACATTTTGATCCCATGTGACCAACTTGGGGATGTACTGAGTTATTCTTTGTATGGCCTCAAATCTGTCTTGGTTGGGTTCTTTGGCTATCCCCTGGAAGTGATTGACCAGTGTATTTTCAATGTCCTAGTGGGATTCTCTTTCGATCCTATCCTTATCCCTAATCTTCAATATTTTGTTATGAGATCTTCTAGCAATAGTTGTTCTATGAAAAAACTTGGTATTCCTCTCCCCTTCCTTTAGCCACCTTATTCTGGACTTTTGGCGCCACAGAGTTTCTTCCTGCTTGCATCTGGCTTCCCATTCCTGGGTCATTTGGATCTCTTCTTTTTTCTAATCCTCTATGTATTCCTCTTCGATGGAAAGTTCCTGGAGCTTCCTCATTCGGTCCTCGATACTTTTTTTTCCCCTGGTTTATGTTTCCAAAGATTTCCGTGTTCCACTCCTTGAGTTTTTGTTTGATGTTCTTTAGTTTCTTGTACGGTTTGAACATCCTTGTCCCTTGGTTCGGTAGTTCCTCCCCCCACCATTGGTTGATGTTTTCCTTGAAGGTGGGATGGTCAATCCAAAATTTCTCAAATCTAAATGGTATGTTCTTTTGTGTGGTTTGAAAATTAGCTTCCAATTGAATCAGGCAATGGTCTGATCCCCCCCAGGGGAGGATTTTGCAATCCAATATTAGTCCCTGCAATATGATGGATTCTGACACCAAGAATCTATCTAGTCTTGTTGCGACTTGGTGGTGAGCTACTCGTTTGTTGTTCCAGGTGGACTGTCGATTGCTGGTACTGATGTCCACAAGCTCCATTGTGTCAATGAAAGCTGAGAATTCTTCTGCATCTTTGTCCAGTCTCCCGGTGCCCCCTTTTTTCTCAACAAGAGTAGTGATGATGTTGAAATCCCCAGCTAGGATCTAGTGGAGGTTGATGGTTCGATCTTTTAGATTCTCCAGGTCTAGGAGCATTCTCCTTTTTTCCTCCATCACCTAGGGGCCATACACATTAGTGCATAGAATTTCCATTGTGTTCCCTATAATTTGCATGTTAACAGAAAGTGTATGTCTCGTGGCTTTTGCTGCAAGTAGGTTCACCAATTGTGGGTTCCACAAGGTGAGAATACCTCACGCCATATGTTGGATTTCGACAACCAACATCTTGTACTTACTCCATTGTTTTTTACTGATTGTTTCCATTCTGTCTAAAGTGCATTTTGTCTCTTGAATGAAACAGAGGCCAGGTTGTTCCTTCCTCAGTCTATTTTTAAGGATTCATTGCTTTCTTGGGTTGTTTAGGCCTCTTATATTCCACGTTGTAATATTCTTTTAAACATGTGGGGGGGAGTTGGGGAAGAGATTTTTAATCTTACCTGAATTTATCAACAGGGCTCCTAGTTCTTGTAGGGAAACGTTGTTTGATTTCCTGCCTTTTTTCCGTCTTGCCTGCTTGGGTGAGTGTTGTGGTTGTCCATCGCCTGTTTTGATTCCTAGGTTCCTATCTCGCCATGCATGCGTTTGGTCCCTCTAGATTTTGCTTCCTCCCTTAGGAGAAAGAGATATTGAATGCATTCTAGTTGCTCCGCTGGCACATTGTCTACTCCCTGCCTTTTCCGTTGCTCCAGTATGTTCGAGAGATCTATTCCTTCCCTTTCCACAATGTCTTTGAGATTTGGGTTTTATGTTCCTACCTCTCTTGGTGTCATCTTTGCATCTCCATCTACCTCCTGCATTGGGGTGTTGGCGTCTTTGTTTCCTCCTTCCATAGGACTTGCACTACCTCCCTATTCTCCCTTGTTGCTTGGATTTTTTGTGTTCTCATGAATTGCTTGTTCACTAGCTTCCCTAGCTTTCATCTTTTCCTTTCCTCCTTCGTTCCCTTGGTTGGGCCTGCCTCTTCTTTCTGTTCTAATCTTGGCTTCCGGGTTGCTTCCTGTTGGGGCCTTGCCTTGTCTTTTGTTTCCTCTGCTTTTGTGATTTGGCTTCACAAACCCGTCCTCATCCTGCCGTGGTTTGGTGTTTTTCGTTTCTTGTTTTTTATTGAGAGGACATTCCCTTAGTAGGTGTCCATGTTCATGACATCTTCTGCATCGAAACTGTATATGCTCATAGTCTATGCTTTGTATCCATTCCTCATCCCTAAACTCCAAGCTTATGGCTTCCGGGAGTGCCCCCGAGACATCCATCTCTATGTATATCCTTGCATAGGATGTATATCTTCCTTTTAAGGTTGCTTCCGATGTCTTGACATATTTTCCTAGCGTGTTCCCTATTGCTTCAAAGGTGGACGACAATTAGTAATCTAGTGGTAAGGAGTAAAGCCTTAGCCATACTGAGACATTTTTAAAGGTTTCTTTCTCTGGGGAGAAGTTTTCCTTCCATGGACACATGTACAACCCCGCTGAGACGTGGAAATATGCCCCCCCCTCAAAGACTTTATCCCTGTCCTCCAAGTTCATAAAGACAGATGTGAAAATTCCTTTAGAACCCAGGTGGAGTTCAACTTCTCCACTTGGCTTCCATTGGTATTTTATCCAACTGCGCAATGTTTTTTCTATGGGCCACAGGCCCATGAACTTGCAGATCAGTGCATGCGTCTTCATCTGATCCTAGAAGAGTTGTGTTTGGGGGTCTTCCAGTATAACCTTGGGTATCAATGTTGTTTTAGGTTTACATGGGTTGCACCCATCTACCCTACTGGGGTTCTCCGTTTCTTTCGCACCATTTTGGGCTTCTCTGGCTTCTTCCCCCACACGATCCCTTTTTTTCTTGGTTGCCCTCTTTATTCTTTTCTGATCCTGATCTCGAGGTGCCTGTCAGAGGTTCTTTGAGATCGACGCCTCGTGGGTCTTTCCCTCTGTCCACCATTACCTGCTTGTAGGAGGGGGTTCCACTCTTTCTCCCTTTGGTAACCATGTTGATCGCTGTTGAGACTGCAATTGTTAAACCTTAGATTGAAAATTTCTCCAGAATTGTTCTGATCAATACCTCCCAATTACAAAGTTAATTCAACCAATGTCAACAAATTAGTGAAACAATTCATTAATGTCATCATATTAATCATATAAACATAAAACTATTAACAATTAAAAAAATTAACTTTTATTTTATTAAAAAAAATATTTTATATATTTTATTGATAAATTTTTATTTTATTTTAATATATTTTATTATTTTTCAAAATTTAATATTTTTATCAAATTCTAATTTTTTTTTTTTAATTATAGTTTTGTGTTTCATTTAAATATGTTTTTTTAATTTTTTATATGGACATGAATATTTCACACACAACCATTGTGAAATGAAGGATTTGTGGGCATTCCCAATAGCATGTTCCATAGGAGATAAAAATGTTCAAAATTTTGATTATCCTTTATTTTTTAATTTTAGGTTTGCTCTTGTTATTTTGAATTATAAAGTAATTTGTGTGGTTCATTTATGATAATAAAAAATTGTAGGGGTTTTGGATCCACCAAACTCAGACACCACTAACACTGAGACAAAGACATCAATAGCCTTTTTAGATTTCCAAAAGTTTAAAATTCATAATGTTTAATGCTCTTTATGTGTGGTAAGGATTTGGAAGCAATTAAATTCTATCAATTGCTAAGAACCCAAATCAAGTTAGTAATTGCTTGGCAAATCTTAACGTGGGTTTGAACAAAGGGAAATTGCAATTGAAAGAGAGTTACATTATTTCGAACGTTATAATTTTATAGGATTTGAACATAATGGACTTTAAGTGTTTTTGTCACACAACTCTTTTGCATGATGAATTTATGGGTTTTAACTTCTCTCACATTTTTATGATTTTGCATGATGAATTTATGGGTTTTAACTTTTCTCACATTTCTATGATTTATGTTATTGGGGGCATATGTTCATTTAAAGTAACATGGAGTGTTCTTGTTCTACATGCAGTGTTTGGTTTTGGGTGATATTGTCTATGATAGTAGGTATTTTCCTTTTCCTTGCCCTAGGCTTTTATTTTAGCGAAATAAGCTTGAACATCAGCAATAGATGTGTTATCTAATATTTATTAGGGGTTTGGTTCAAGTCTTTCGAGGAAACTCATATGTTGAACCCAACTTAGATTTAGTTTGACTCTATGTTTTTTTTGTAGGTTTGGCATGGTGTATCAGAAAGGTGATGGGTGTGTGACATGTGTGTTTAAGGAAAAACAAGGTAATGTTAAATATTGTGAGCACGGGCTGATGGAAGCCTAATAACTCGTGGTTTCCTAGGACTTGTAGTGGTGTCATTGGCATGATGGATAGGAGGTCAAACTCTCAATAGAACTTCAGGAGAGAGAATGTTTTTCCATTGGAATCCAATAAAGAAAGCTTCTTAAGTTAGAGAGAGAAGTGTGGCCTTTCATGTAAACCCAATGCAATAAAAACTTGGAATTAGACTTGAAACTGGACTCTACGATGTTTTTGTTCACTCAAATTGTTGAATTTCTCAACGTTCCTAGAGAAGTGATTTGATCCCCTCCCTCATCTAAGCCTTACGAAGAAAGTTGAGATGGTCGTCATCACTCAAAGTTGAATCGGTGGAAAGGATTATGGTTTGGAAGAACATTCAACCAAGGCCTTGCATCATAGAGAAACCATACGGAAATCCCAAGTGCCC
>WSFP011556822.1:0-11147 GCA_009831015.1 Picea engelmannii
ATATCTGAATCAACATATCCCTATAGAACAACGTTTGAACCTCCAAAACATAATGCACGAGTAGCAGTGCTTCTCAAATACTTGAGATTCTACTTTATTGCCTCCAAATGTTCTTTACCTAGATTGTTCATATACCTGCTCACAACTCCCACTGCATGTGCAATATCTGGTCTTGTGCAAACCATAGCATACATCAAGCTGCCAACTACTGATGATTAAGGAACCCTGGACATGTATTACATATGCTCCTGTGTCTTGGGACACATTTCCTTGGTTAATTTGAAATGACTGGCCAAATGTGTACTAACTGGTTTTGCATTTTGCATTGTAAACCTCTCCAACACCTTCTCTATGTATTCACCCTGAGACTATCAATTTGTGATTTTTCATGTCTCTTGTTATTCTCATACCAATGATTTTCTTTACAACACCCAAATCCTTCATCGCAAATGAGTTAGCTAATTTATTTTTGAGCACATTTATATCCTGGATGTTAGACCCCACAACAAGCATGTCATCTACATACGATAGTAAGATAATATATCTTCCATTTTCTAGCATTTTAAAATAAACACAGTGATCATAATGACATCTACTATACCCTTGTTTTGTCATAAACCTGTCAAACTTCAAATACCACTACATTGGATCTTGATTTAGGTCATACAAGCTATTTTTCAACCTGCATACCAAATTATCTTGTCCTTTGAGCTCATACCCCTATGACTGCTGCATATAAATATATTCCTCCAAATCCCCATGGAGAAAAACTGTTTTTACATCTAACTGTTCAAGATGAAAATCTTCTTTTATTTTCCTGGTATTACAACACGGGAAACCTCCAAGTACTTCCCCATATTTTGTGGATGATAAACGGGGTAAACCGTTCGGCTTGATTATGGGCCTAATGCTTCCCTTTGTCATTCCAAGCTGAAGGCATTCCCATCTTTACTAAGTTTTCATATTTGTTGGTAAATGACTCAATGTTTCTTTTCACCATTATGCATTTGTTTTGAGCTTGTTGAAGTAAATTTCTTTTGGTGAAAATATTTTCATCTTCCATCACCATTATAGTCCTGTCCCTGACACCTTTGGTTTTCAATACTTCACTAGTATTGGAATTTAAGAACTTTATAACTCTTGTAGCAACCTGAGGTCTGGTTCCTAATTCTTGAAATTATTTCTTTAGAGTATCATTTTCTTCATCTGTCAATTATCCTCAATTATTTTGAATTAATTCCAAATCTTGTTAATTTCTTCAATGATTTCATCCCAAATAATGTGTCTAGCTCTTATCAAATAAGGTTTCCCAGACAATTTGTTTTTCATGTGTTCCATGTCAGTTAGCATCTTGGATTTCAGGTTTTGGTATTCTTCAATAACTTTATCCTTATCCTTGATCTCTTCATTTTGTGTTGCAATTGTTTTCTTCAACTTTTCAATCTCATCTCCCTTCTGATTCAAATATGCTAATGATTTTGATAACCCATTTGTTGGATCTGTTGATTCTATTGCTTATGATGATGAAGATCCTCCTTTCAAGTTTTCAATTTGCTTCTAGAACAAATCAATTTGTTCTTCCATTTGTATCATTTTCTTTAGGAGATTATATTTTTCTGCTTGGATTACCTACAACTTAGGAGTTTGGACATGTTCAATCCTAGGGATATTAATCCTTATTTTCATAGCTTGGATCTCTGTGTCTTTTGTTTTCATCAAATCTTGCACATATGTTGCATCTTGTGGATTAGCTCCTAGATCCATTATCCATTGTTCTAATTCTTCCACTTTGATATGCATGGTTATATTGCCCAAATTCTCATTTTTAGGTTGAGTTATGAGCTTTTCATTTATAACTTGTAGCTTTTTTATTCCAAGTTTAGCTATCAGCACATCTCTATTCATCATTTCTCCAGTTTTCCTATGCAGATCATATTTTATCCAGTGGGTGAAATGCATTGATATCTATAGATATGTTTGTAACCTTCTTCCATTCCTTTGGCTCTAAGAATGCTATGTTCAATCTCCCCTTCTCGTAGTCCACAACTAATAGCATTTTAGTTTGAGATATGCCATGGTCATAGATTTTGGGAAGAATGTTTTGTTTGATCTTTGCACCCATTTTCCTTATATCCATGAAGTGATGAACATGATCGATTTGTTTTATTTGATCCGAACTTACTGATTTTGTTTCACTTTGACCCTCTTTACTCTTGAGTTTATCTGATGATGATACTTCTACAATCACAACAAGTCATTTGTTCGCTAGTGCTACTTCTTCCTGTAATACTTGATCTTCCTCTTCATCAAATACCTCTATTTTTTTTTCCTTTTTGCTAATTTCTCTTCTTATGTATCTGAATCCTTTGAAGCTGACCATGTAGTTTTTATTTTATATGTCTTCTCAAACTGTTGAGGAGTCTATATAACTGGAGAATTTGAAATTTGTTCTGGTACTTTATCATGGAATTGCAGAATATTCTGCACATCTTCCCAGTTGTTTTGGTTTGCCAACAACTCCAATTGTTCTTTTTGTTGATGTCGATAAGGAGTTTGTCCATGAATAATTATTTGTGAGGAAATTAAAACTTGAGGTTCATACGCCCACACCTCTCCTTATTAAAGTCACATAGCTAAGATAACCTTTGTTGTTACCTGCAATGTTGATATGGTATTGACAATAAAAGGTCCTACCTCTTTTTTCAATTTAAAACTAGCCTTGTATTTCTTGATACAAAATGAATGTCATCTGAATTTAATCTATGTCTATTGTATTCTAGTGCATAGATTCTTGGAGTAAAGAAAATAGGTAAAAGAAGAGGTTGAAGTTCAGAACCATAGACTCTAATTTCAATGTAATTCTCAAAGATGTACCAGTCTCCTACTCTCTTGTCTGGACTCAGTTGTAATAACTTTTTACATTCTGAAAGGATCCTAGGGGGAGTTTCATCATGTATGATCTAGTAAGATTTTGACATGAATTGGTCAAGAAATTTTGAGAATACAACATTCAAAGTCTTCTTTTTAACCAAAGAGGTCCAGTGAATTAATAAGACTGGATTACCAATTTCATCTTCACCCTTTCTGGTGTAATTCAAAAGAGTCAAATGACAAGACTGGGTCTCAAATGTCTTCGTCTCTATCAACTAAATCCTCTTCTTCTATAGATTGTGTTTTTTGGGCTTTATCTAACTTAGATGACTTCATTTAATAAATGAAGAAGATAAGAGAAATGAGAGATTTCAAATTCCTCGGGAAGAATATACTTGAGGAATATTCTCAGGCTGAAATGGAGGATGGCGCTAGTAAACTGGACTGCGTTATTGACGTTTAAATTCTTTGTAAATCCTACAATAACCAACGAAGTTTAGCTTTACCATTTTTATTCAAACGTAATTGAATTTGTGGCAGTTTTTAATTGGCAAAGGATTTATTTAAAATTAAATAAAACTCACTTTTTACCTTCCTTCCTATTATTGTCATTTGGGACACGCGTCGGCTCTGCGTTGATTTTTTTTGGGGGGGGGTTCCTGTGTGGTTATACTAACGAGGGGAGGGGGGTCCTATGTGGTTATACTATCGATGGGGGAACAACTGCTGGATGTACAACATGCCATAGAGCTTTTAACCTTGGTTAAGTTTTGCGCCCCTGTCCCTTTCGTTAACCGTCGAGCACGCGGGGAGCGGGTGGGGGAAATTGATTGTGGATCGTTGATTTGAAACATCGGGTGCACGATATTTTGTAATGAAACAATCACTTTATTGATATAAAGGCATATAACGAATATATAATAAGAATACACCTATATAAAATTAAATTATTATTAAAGTTTCTAATAAAATTTAATAATAACACTTTATTAATATAGCTTAATGCTAAAATAATAAATATTTAAATTAAAACTAATATAAACAACACACAAACCTTATAAATCTAAAACAAATCAAAATTCTATGATATTTTTTTAAAACTAAGCTAACTCTAAATTTATTCAAATATCATTTACAAAGCATAAAAACCTTAAAACTTTAATAAAACCTAATTACCTTATAAATTTAAATTACTTTATTTCTAAATATAAGCGAAAATTTAAATTTTGTTACAACATCTGCTACGACTTATCTACTCTCTTGAACTCTTTGTTCTTCATCAGGAAATTCAATATCTTTAATTTTCACATCCATGTCCATATCTTCAAGAACAATCTCATCTTCAGGTGCAACCTCATTTCCTCCTTCTCTACTTGTTTGTATTTTTCTTTTACTGGTCATTGGGAGTTTATGATGTCTTTCAAGTATTTCCTTAGGAGGTTTTTGATCTCTTCCATCATCAAAATTGTGCAGTGAAGATTTACTTTGTTTTTGGTAGGCTCTTTTTCTGTGAAACGTTAGGGGACCGAGTACTCCTCTCATTAAATTTTTTTCTCCATTGTCTATGTTGATTAGTGGTTCTAATAACAATCTCAATATCTTCTTGTCTCTTTTCAATAGACAATGCATGAGGGTTTTGGTTATCATCTTCTTCTTCTCTGAATAGGAATATATTTTCAAATGAAACACTATAGCCAACATATATCATATGACTCATAAAACACTGGTTAGGGTCAAACCTTTTGATTTTGTTTGCTAACTTTAAATTAAATCGATCAAATTGCACTAAAAACTCATCAATGTTTACAATGTTTCTCAATGTTATCTCCCCAATTCTCCAGGGCAAAGGAATAAATTGTTAAATTTCCTTTTTTCATGGAAGAAACATGCCCAAAATATGTATTGTCTACATACCTCTACAACAAATATATTGTCTGACACATAATATGGGAGATATGAAGGTCTTTCATGAGAAAAATAAATTTCTGATAATACTAAAGTGTTCCATCGATTCAAAGATTCCTTTCTTATCCATAAATGTTGTTGCTTCTAAAGATAATCTTGATGTATTTGACCCAAAAATGAGTTTTTTGGAGGAAACAAATGCATTGTGCACTTCATAAAAATGATACAGATCTTTTTGTTTCCACAAGGTTGGGTACCACATCTGGACAGGGTCAAATTTACAATTGAATTGTTTTTCCAAATGTAAACCTTTGAAAATGTGACAAAAAGTGATGACGAAAATTAGATATGAGGACATGTAGAATTTCCTATTCTTTCTAAAATTTGATAACCAAAAAGATATTTCTCCAGAAATAATTTTTACCTAATCAAAAATTGTTTTCTCATGAATTGTAAAATATAAGATATAGAAAGTCGGTCGAGGAATGGTAGTAGTAGATTCTTGACCAACTACCCTAGCGAATAGCCATGTCATCTCTTTATATGGATTCTTTAACGAATTGACCTGGTTGCTTGATAAATCTTCTGACATCACTGTCCAGTCTTCAAGATATTGTTGTAAGAGATCCCATCCACCATTTCTTTCATTCAAAAATTATTTAGCTTCGTCACCTTTAAAGGTCATTGTCGACTCTGGAAGCTTGAGCATTTTCTTGAAAACTAAAGGTGCTATAGAAATAGGGGAGTCTCCTTGTAGTTGAATTATTCTTTGGTTCTTATCGAACTTGTATATGCACCACAAAACTAACTCTTTAGAATCAAAACTATGGAGCACAACCTGCTAGAGCAATTCTCAATGTCCAAATATGGGTTGAACTTCTCTTTGGAGGCGACAATGAAGAATAATACTTGTATGCTCTGGACCACTGGAACTTTTTATCTTTTCGTCCAAATGTGTTGATGGTATCTCCGCATAAGTTCTCCTATCTTCTGGTTGTCATGATTAATGAAGTTGGCGGATTATTGTACATTCCTTTTAGAATGCTAACACCAAATTAAACCTTTTTACCATAATATGCCTTAAAAATCTTTTTTCAAAGGAATGATTAATACAAATCAAATTTGAATTGATGAAGAATTGTCTCGAGAATATCGCTATTAATAACAACCTTTTAATACTTTAACCATTTGTTATTTTTTGTGAGATTTGCATTAAATGTACCTCAGGGAGAGTGACAAGATGAGACATGGAGTACCGTGAGCAACATTGGATTGGATGTATGTAAAGAAAAAATGAAATGGGCGTAAATCCGTAGACCTGTGATGAGACTCCAAAAAATGACTGAGTATTAAGAATTGATCAATCAGAGGAAAATGATAGGGGTAAGTGGAGCATTAATGAAATGATCGCGAACCTGTAGTGAAACTTTAAAAAATGACTAAGTATAAAAAAGGGATCGGTCAGATGGAAGAGTGATGTTATGTAAGAATTATAAAATTACTGCAACCCACGGTGAAGCTTAAAAATCGGTTAAGTGTTGAAATATCACAGAGGTAGTGAAGTATGGGAAATAGAATAAGTATGAAGAATCGGTTGGATGAAGGGGTCATGGTGATAGTCATTGAATAAGAGAAATGATTTAGACCCACGATGAAACATTTTAAGAAATTTATAAGTATAGGTGTGAAATGCAAATGACGAAACATGATGGTGCATTTTGGCGGAGGCGGAAGTTTGAACAAGAATATAAATGACTCGTGAACTTGCGACAAATAATTTTTTTTTCAGAGTATAGGAAATAAATATACAAGAGATAATTTATGAAGGACTTAACACATTTGAGGATCAACAACACTTTAACAACCAGACTCAACAATTCAAAATCAACAAATGGATGGTGTTAACTTCTACCAAAAATGCACCCATTTACAATGTTGTTCAACTTAATTTAAAAAAAGTATAGGTAAACTTACAAAAAGACTATTTGCAAGTTATAATTATTCTTGATTCTAGAGTTGAATTGATATTTAGGATTGGATGTGTTGTCTATGCTTTGAGTCTGTCAGTCTCTATTCCATTCCCATGTCGTCTTTCCTATACAAATATTGCATATTAACATGAAATAGCTCTAAAATGCCAAATCTTATTACCACACTGGAAGGTTTTTGAAGGTCGATTGAATCCACGAACACAAAGAATACCAGGCTTGTTCAGTTCCTCTCATATTATTCATATTTTACAGGAGTGTTGATGGAGAAATTTCTCCTATGGTTTTGCGTTACAACCACAATAGAGAAATCACCAAAATACCACACTCAATCCCACAAAGACAACCAAGAAAAATGTAACTAATTATATAATTAAGTTTCGATGAGAAAGTAGGAGACAAACCTGGTTCCAATGGTTTGATGTAGATCCCTCAATTGAAACTTTTCACTCCAGCATTACTCTCCAACAATTCCTTCAATCACATGCACACAATGAAGAAGACAATTGCAAATAGGTAGTTACAAGATAACTAATTTTCACATAAGATGATTGAAATCAAATCCCTAAAAATGAAGAAGTGGAAGATTGTAACTTTGGATATGAACAAGAACCAAGGAATATCAAGCTCTCAAAACTTTTGCCTATTGATCAGAAGGCCAGGTATGTTGATTTGTTTAAATAGTTTATTGAAGTATTGCATGGTCATATGAAGATCTAAAGACTTTTGACACCAACATTATTTAGCATAGAATTCCACTTAAAGTGGGATCTAAACCATTTAGACAGAAATTAAGATAGGTGAATTCTATTCTCTTCATAGTCATTGAAAGTGAACTAAAGAAATTGTTAGATGCAAAAATCATAGTTCCTCTTAGATATTCTTCCTGGGTTGAAAATTTGGTACCTGTTAGAAAGAAGAATGGTGAAATAATACTATGTGTTGACTTTATAAACCTTAATAGATATCCATTAAAGAATAATTATCCCCTTCCTAAAATGGATATTGTATTGCAAAAGGTAATGGGAGCTACTCAGATATCTATGATTGATGGATTTTCATGTTATAATCATATTTTTGTGCATGAAAAAGACAGAGAGTTGGATGCATTCACTACACCTTGGGGAACCTTTATGTATGACAAAATGTCATTTGGGATAATGAATGCAAGAGAAACATTTCATAGGGTGATGGATATAAGATTTGTTGGAGAAAAGAAAAAACATTATTGTGATTTATTTAGATGATCTCACTATTTTCTCTAAATTAGATGATGATCATTTAAAACATTTTAGGCAAATTTTTCTTAAATGCCAAAAATATGGTTTGTCACTTAATCCTAAAAACTCTCGTTTGCTATGCAGGAAGGTAAACTACTTGGACACATTGTTTCAAATGAAGGATTAAAGATTGAACACAATCAGAAATGAACATTGTTTTACAAAGAAATGAACATAATTAGGAACAACCAATTGCATTCTTTAGCAAAATTTTAAGAGATTTTGAGCTTAAATATAACATCATAGAGAAACAAGCTTGTGCATTTGTTAAAGTTATCAAGTCTTTCAGAGTTTATGTTCTTCATTCTAAAATAGTTGCATATGTTCCTAGCAACATGGTAAAAGAAGTATTGAATCATCCTGATACTGATCGAAAAATAAGAAAGTGAATAGAAAAAATTCAGGAGTATGACCTTGAAATAAGAACCAACAAAGTTGATTAAAGGTCAAGGTTTGGAAAATATTCTAGTTGAATCAAATTGCAGAGTTCTTGGAATAAATCAAGTTGCAGAAGTGTCAGAGAAACCTTCAACAGAATTGGAGGAAACATATTTACATCAACCCCTAATAAAGGTTCATGATAAGTTTTCTTCATCTCCTTGGTCAAGCTCTACATTGTCTTTTACTTATAAACTCTTGAATCCCCACCTGATTTTAGTCAAGCTAAAGCTAGGTCACTCAAAATTGAAGTAATCAATTATTGCATAATAGATGAAAAGATTTACTGGAAAGACCCTTTAGGCATCTTGTTAAATTGTATTTTTGAAGAAAAGGCTAAATGAATCATAGATGAATTTCACAAAGGTACATGTGAAGGACACCACGGTTGGAGAGCCACAACATACAAAATTTTGAGGGCCAACTATTATTGGCCAAAGCTATTTTCAGAAGTGAATGCCAAGGTAATATCCTTTAAACATATATCTCCTTATCTTCTCAAGTTTTAAAATCTTAATAGAAAAGACTGCCCCAACTACTAATGAAGAATTTGAGATTTTACTATAAAACCAATAAGGAGAACATTCAAACTTATTTTCTCATCAAAAATTGAAAAGGTATGTTTTGGGTAATTCTTTCTAGGTAGAGGCTCAAGTGTCAAACTTATGACTAGTTGTTTTACTCAAGACATGTGCTAAAAAGGTATATTTTGGAAAGATGGAGTTACAAATGAGGGGATGAAAAAAACAATTAGGAGTATACTTTATCACTTAGGTATTTCTAACTCATCCTTGATAAACAACCATCATCCCTTAGATGTGAAAAAAATATTGATTGCCCCCATCTCCTGTAAACTGTCAAAGCAATTAAAGACACGGTGAAAGAAAATTCAAGTGGGAAATGAAGGTATCTTCACCGGGGATATGGATGCTCGCTGACAGTGAAGCAAGGCTTGTGATGTCAGGGTGACTACACCGTAGGCTATAGATGATTTTTGGCAGTGTAGCAACACCATGATGATGGGAAAGAATATCAATTAGTATCTTTATTTTAACACTCAATTAAATTAGTTCCCTCAGGAATAACTTTTTTCTAACCTCAATAATTACCTTTGATGTAACAACGCTGTTAAATTAAATAGACAAAATATTTAAAATTTTAATGATTGATAAATGATATAGATGATGATTTACAATTAACCTCTTCATGATTTATTTATAGCATTGACTGGTCACAAGGTGAAGAGGTACGTTCCTCTTGTTCTTTTAATTAAATTATTATTATTACGTATTATAATTAATCGTAAATATGTTATATTTATTATGTTCATAATTGTTACACACCAAAATGTCACACCCTAAGTGTCACAAGTGTCTGAAAGTGATGTATGAACCTTGTTAAGTGCTGCATGCATTTTCGTAAGTGTCGTATGCATCTTACCAAGTGTTGCATTCACTTTTCTGAGTGCCGCAACCCCTTGACACCATGAAAACATTTTCAACAATCCCTAAGTCATGTTGGAAGAAGAATACTTATCATTTGACAGTCGAAACATACCTTTTTCTTGGAAAAATTGACCAATTTTTGGCATTTTAGAAGGGTGTATCTCCCCTACCCATATTGAGGGGGTATCAACGCTCCTCTGGCCATGTTAAGGGGGCACCATGGTGATCTCTCTCTCAGTCTGGTGGGGCGCCAGTTTTGTTAGAGGAAATAAAGGGATCTTACATGTAATGACCCTTTACTTATTAATGTGAATAATTTCATAAATTAATTAATTATTTTTTTACTATGATTAGCTTAAGTATGATTAACTCTTTAATTAAGGGTTAATGAATGATTAATTATTAAGTGAGTCATTAATTGATTAAGTATTAAATTAAAGGTTAAAAAAATGAAATATAATGTTAAATGGGTTACGTATCCCATAAGGGATAACGTAACCCATACGTAAAAGGGAAATATTTAATAAAGGATAAGACCATTAAATAGAAATAAATGGATGGATAGAGGCATTAATTAAGGGATAAGGTGTTTGGTGGAGGAGTGAATGTGGGAGGGCGGTGAAGGAGGCATAAGGGAAGGAGAAGGATTAGGGAGAGGGGGACATTGATTTTTTTCATGCATTCTACGAGGGAGGAGAACGGGGAGTTTTGGGGAGAGTTGGTACAGTGGGATTTACAGTGCACCGGGGCTGAAGAGGTTTTGGGCTCAGAGGGCTAGGACGTCCATCGATGTCCTAGGGCTAGGCGTACTAGTCGGTAGGGTGGTTGGTTTTGGGGTGTCTTAAGGAGCAAGCTGCTACGGATAGGTTCAAGCGAAGGGAGCGACAACATTAGAGCGAGGTATTTAAATTGTTATGTAAATTATGCAAATTGTTATGTAAATTGTTACTTTATTTATTGAAATATGGGAGTGAATATGCTAGATTAAGTGAATTTTGAGTAAATTTCAAATTTACTGTTCCGTTTTAATTCAATGGTAGTTTAATTTAAATGACGGTCACTACATCTGGTATCAGAGCCATAGGTTTGAAATCTGGGCCTAAAGGGGCAGAACTCCAAGCTCAAATTGCTTCCACTTAACCTGCAAACAACTCCAAGCCCTAGCTCCAGTCCCACCTGCAAACCAAACCAAACGCATTATTAAATGATAATATATATAT
>WSFP011556825.1:0-11147 GCA_009831015.1 Picea engelmannii
CGTAGTTTCAATTGGCATAAGATTTTATCAGACAACATCACCTCAGAGGTTACGAGTTACAAAACTGCTAGATCAAAGGGACAGCCAGTGGCCTTTTATATGTCAGCCTATATAATAGATGTTATCTGTTTTAGGACTCCTTTCCCTTTGATGAATTGGAGTTGGAATCATTCTTGTATAGAGCCTGTTCATAAGTATCATTCAGCTCTGTGGGTACTTGAAGAGAGGAAAGTGGAAATTTCAAATGTCAAAGCAGTCAACATTTCAGAAATCGAGGAGTGGATGATGGCCTCCAGTTTGAGACTAGAGAAAATTAAGTCCACAGAGAAAACAATTACAACACATTTGCAAGCTCTGCAAAGAAGTTTCTTCTCATTTGAAGAAAACGAGATACCTGAGGATCCTAAGGCCTCAGTGAACTTTTTAGAGAAACATGTTCAAGAAGTCGAAGCAGATAAAGAAAGTTCTTCGACTTAAAGTTAAAACTTTGTAAATATTTCTATTTTTACAATTTTGTAATAAGTTGTAAACGGTTGACATCAGTTTATGCAACCGAAATATTAGGGAGTTGGTTAGTTACCAATGGAAAGTTCGGACATAAATGTATAAATATAATTTCAAGAAGCTGAAACAAGGCTTCAGAATTTTTGGGAGAAGGTCGATTATTGTACTACCAGTTTTAAAGTTTATCAAATTTAAATTCGCAACAAGATTTTGGATCCTGCAATTCGTGACTATGTTCCTTCCCTTGTCTAATTTCGTCTGTTGAATATTCCTCTTAATGTATGTTTCTAGCAAATAAATCAATTGGAAATTATAGGCAATTGTTGTTTATGGTATCAGGTTGGTTTGGATGTTGAATGTGTTACAGTTTTTCCTCTGAGATTGCTTTAGTGATTTTAAGACCTGTAACCTTCTGTTCCTTAATATTTTCTTTTGTTAGAAATCCTGTGTCTCTCTAATTATTGTTAACGGAAATATAAGATTCTTTCCAGATTAAATCCTTATATTTCTTTCTATTGTGTTTCACTGTTTACGATTTCAAAATTGTCACAAACCAGGAAACGACCTTGACTGCGTATTTATTTTTCTATGTTAGGTTTTAAATTTGTTTCATTAACATATTCTTCGAAAGTCTGAAGTAATCAATATATAAAAAACCCCTTTAACAAACATATAAAACCCTACCACCCATGACAGTTCCTAACGGTAGACAACCCAACGTAGAACCTGGTCTACAGGATCAAACCAACATTGCATTGAACCTATTTAATACCATCTTACAAACTGCAACAAATAGAACCGAGTTAGAACAATCGTGGGCAACAATTGAACGTGACATAACTATCCAAGAACAACGGGAAGCGAGACAGAGACAGTTGAGAAACTGAGACTGATCAAGCTTTTCTTTGTTTTTTTGTTTTAAAAGTATTATCATATTTGGATGCCTTGACGGTGTGTTTTAGAGCCTTAAAACACAAACTCAGGAACAACATGGGTGACCTAACCAGTGGGGTCCGAGCCATCAAATTTGGTTACATCCACCCACAGAAGGTGTATGTCCCTTTGAAAGTGATGGGGTTTAAAGGAATGGGAAGAAGTTTCACCTTCAGTCTTTTTATGTGCATCAGGAAAAGAGTCATCGGTAGGGATCTTGAGTTTGGTGCAAAGTGATGCAAAGACAGATTCAAGATGGGTGGTCAGTTCATGTTTGACTTCCTCCATTGCGGACTGCACGGCTACATTTATAGATGCATTTATGGAGGCATCACGGGAGGCAATAGTAGCACTGAGTTGTTGCACTTCTTGTTGGGTCTCGAGTAAACCAGATTGCAAGGTGTTGAAACGAGACTGTAGTTCTTGGCTATGGGCATGGGCCATGAGGATGGGTGAACTGAAAAGGGAGCGGGCAGGGTCAGACATTTTTTCAAAAAAATGATATGGATGAATGTGATAAGGGAGAAGAGATGAATCTAACGGAATAGGTCTCAAATAATGGTGTAAAAAATTCCAGACTTTTTTTTTTTTTTTTTTTTACAGCTGCGGGGTTATACTTTGGTCTGAAGAATGCTACAGTGCTGAAATCCCCAAATTCTAAACCAGAGAGTATTTACTTAGCAACCTGAACATAGATGCACGTCAATAGATCTCACCGGTTTAATTTGTTTATGTTGTTGTTTATGTTCCCCAAGGGGTAGGTATTCAAGGGTTCTACAGACAAGGGTTTGCCCTGTGCTATATCTCTCTGATATATGTGTGGGGTCCAACAGTAGTACTCAGACCAATATCTCAGGGCACTAACTAAGGAGGATAGACCGTACCCTTATCCGTACTACCCGACTACCCAAGTACTAGAGAGTATCTTCCTGAGTGTTGTTCTCAGTGACACTATAGCAGTCCGGCAGCTGATAGGTTTATCTAAAGAGGGCTTCATGAAATCTAGGCTGATCCGTACACAGGTGTTGTCTGATGCGCTACCACTTGAAGGGGTACCAACAGGGGTTACAAGGGTGGCCAACAGATGTGCGCTTAAGAACCACATGTATTTCCTACGTGTATGAATCCCTCAATCACGGGTTTATGCGCGTAATGACAGATCGCTGTGGCTTAAATATGTCGAAATACGTCTCTACCCTGAAAAAAAATAACCACAATTTCTGCCAAGGAAAGTGCTCTGATACCACTTGCAAGATACCAGTTACATAAAATATGCAGAACAGAAATAAAATGCTAGAAATGGCAGAATAACAGTAAAATATCCAACATAATCTTCACAATACATAGAAATGATATATGAAATAGCAATAGAAAAAACACTTTGATTCAGAAAGCAATGTTCACAGGCCTCTTCGAGGGGGCAACCTCCAGTCGAGCAACGCTCTATTACAATAATCTCCCCGCTAGGGTTCTCATACCCTCGCCCCTTATTTATACTAAATATGTCTATTAAGAGAAGCATCTAGAGGAAGATCCTTCTAGAAGAAGAAGCTTCTATTAGGTCTTCTTACATCCGTCTTATTCTATTTTATTGAAAGGCCTTATTAATATTGACCTTTATTACATCCGAATACATTGATCTACCTATGTGCGGGTTAGGACCTTAACAAAGACTATACATATGTTACAAAAAGTTACCTACAATGACCTACCTATGAGTAATACTTCTTGAGGTAGAGCCCATTTGTAGGCTCCACCAAAGCATTCCCTTCAAAACCAACCAGATGATAAGTGCCCTTTTGTAAAACCTCTTTTATGATGAAAGGTCCGAACCACATGGGTTTGATTTTTCCTTCCCCCAAGGGGTCCTTATCTTGGTCATAGACCAGGACAAGGTCACCTTCAAAGAAAATATGAGGACGAACGAACCTATCATACTAACACTTGACCTTATGTTTGTGAGCCTCATTGGCCAGGGCCACATCACAACATTACTCATTGAGCTGCTCAAGGTATACTAATCGTTCTTCAAGTGGAGAAGTGTCTAGCAATAATTGTACTGCCAACTTTAGAGATGGTATCTGACATTCGATGGAGAAGACCGCCTCTAGCCCGTAAATGAGTTGAAAAGGTGAGAAATCGGTTGCAGTCTTAACAGATGTTCGGTAAGCCCATAATGCTGAGTATAACATCAAATGCCAATTTGACTTGGCTAAGTTGATAGTTTGTTGTAGAATGGTCTTAAGAGTTTTGTTTACAACTTCCACCTGCCCATTTTCTTGGGGTTCGTAGGGTGATGAATGTTCTTTATGTAACCCAAGATTTGATGTTAACTCGGTCATCATCTGGTTCTGAAAGTTACTGCCATGGTAAGTGACAATCTTCCTCGGGACGCCGAACCTTGCTATTATCTGATTGAATAAAAGGAGAGTTGCAGTCTCTCCATCATCTTTAAATGTTGGCATAGCTTCGACCCACTTTGTGAAGTATTCTACAACAACGATGATATAGCGGTTCCCCCTTGTTGAAGGAGGGTTGCAAGTAGTGTAATCAATCCCCCACTTGGTGAAGGGACCAAAGGTGATGACAGAAAACATGGGAGCGGGATGTGCCCTCATCTTCCGAGAGAAGATTTGGCATGGATGGAATTTCTTGACCGATTTGATACAATCTTTGATAAGTGTCGGCCAAAAGTAACCTGCTCATAGAATCTTTTGGGTTGTTTCCAACCCAGACAAATGAACACCACAATCTCTGGTATGGAAATCATTAAGCATGATAACTTCTTCCTCATGAGTGAGACATCGGCATAGGATGCAGTCTACACCTCTCCGATACAATGTATCATCGATTATGAGATAATTCTTAGCATGATGGCATATGCGTCGGCGCTCATCACAAGAAGCAGTGGTGGGGAACTTCAAAGTCTAGAGATAGATAAGTATATCTCCATACCAGGGATCTAAAGATGTGATCAAAAAAATATCTCCCCAGATAGGCGATTCTTTAGGCACAACGTCACTTGACTCAACTAGAAGTTCCAAAATAAGTTCTGCGAAGACCAATGACTTTTTGGAATTAGTTGAAATGAAGTCTAAGTCAAAATCTTGGAGGATGACTATCCATCTAATAATTTTTCCACCTATTACATGTCGTGTCAACATGTACTGGAATGGATTCATGACAACAATGACAGTGGTCTTGTGAAACAGAACATAATGATAGAATCATTGAACATCATGAACTGCTGCCAACGCAAGTTTTTTGATGTGACAATAATTAAGTTCCGGTCCTACGAGGCCTCAACTCAGGTATTAGATCACGTATTCTGAGAACAAGTCATCTTCCTGAACTAAAACCATGCCAATGGTTGATTCTACTGCAACCAGATATAATAAGAAATCTTTTTTATAGTTAGGTGGCTGGAGCAGAGGGGAAGTTGTGAGGGCATGTTTCAATGCGTCGAAAGAGCATTGAGCCAAATCTTCCCAGTAAAAGGGAATGCCTTTCTTCAGTAAGCGCATAAATCCCTTGGTGATCTCGGCATAGTTGGCGATGAAGCGTCGTAAAATGTTTGCCTTTCCTTGTAGACTCTAAAGTTGAAGGATTGTGCGTGGGGGGGGCAACTGAATTATTTCCTCAACCTTGAGAGGATCGACCATGATCCCTGTTGTTGACACTATGAAACCTAACAATCGTCCTGATGTTACGCATAAGCTACACTTGTTTGGATTCAATCGAATCCAAAAGTAGCGAAAACTTTTGAAGATAAGTCGGAGGTGTGTGGGATGATCCATTCTCTTACGAGATCGTGATGCTAAATCATCTAGATAGGCCTTGAATATATGATTGAGGTCATGGAAATCAAAAGACATGGCCTGCTGAAAGGTGGCTCCAACATTTTTGTGACCAAAAGGCATTTTACGATATGCGAATGTCACCCATGGGTAGATGAATTTCATTTTGTGTTGGTCTTCAAGTTTGAATTGGATTTGATTATATCCCGAAAAACCGTCCATGAAAGAAAAGGCTTCGCAACCTGGAAATTCATCAATGATCTGGTCGATAAAAGGTGTGGGAAAATTATCTTTGGGACATGCCTTGTTCAAATCATGGAAGTTGGTACAAACATGAATTCTGCCTTGTTTTTTATTGACCGGCACAAGATTTGACACACATTGGGTCAAATGGATGGGATAGATAAACCCGACTTTTAGCAATTTCTCAACCTCAACCTTAATGGTTGTTGTTTTCTTAGGATTAACTAGATGAAGCTTCTGTCAAACTGGCTTGGCATCATGATACATTGTGATTTCATGTTCAACTATTTTTGGATCGATGCCTAGCATTTCCTTGTAAGACCAAGCGAAAACATCGCGGAATTATTTAAAAAGATCTATGTAGATTTGAATCTCTTTGGGGGAGCAATCAGCTCCGATGAAGACATTCTTCATGATGCCAGGGTTTTGAGAGATATTTATCAGTAAGGTTTCAGTGATAGTTTCCATATTACCCTCAGCATAAACCTGATGTGTAGCTAAGGGATTAATAGGACAAGACCAATTTCCCGTCATAGTCACAGTGAATTCTCCCGCTTCAATTCAGATTAACTCTGGGAGAAAGTATGATCTGTGATAAAGATCTTCCCAGGGTGTATCCAGACTAGTCATTGCTTCAATTATTGCTTCATCGGAGGGCAAGACTAAGTCTAATGAATCAGTGTGAGCGAGAGAACCCTGAGCCCAAATAGGCTCTAGAAGTGGATTGAACTCTTGTGCAGGAGCTAGATCAGTATGGGTTGAAGTTTTTTGGACTAAAGAGTATGCTAATTTAGCTGCGGACAAGGGCATGGACATGCCTGAGTGCCTTGTCCCATCCATCATGGCCGACGGGGAAGGAAGTATCCACGGATTGTCGAAGTAAGTCATGTAGAACGATGAAACTTGAAAAATATCAACCTTATGGTGATTGGATATAAACTTGATATCACCTTGAGGGGGTGGGTAATCGAATGTACCCATCAAATATGGGCACAAACCAACCCCTACATTGACGATACCTAGTTGAGGATTATCAATCATCGGGACCATAGATGCCCCCAATGCAAGGTCAAGTATGGAGAAGGACAATTGATTGATGGTCACTATCTGGCCCTCGTGTGGAAACAACAAGACTCGGAAAAATGTAGCAACCATATCTTTCATGGAATAAGTCCAACTCCTTCCTAACAAGAGCTTATAGTCGAGGGGAGAATCGACTACCTCTACTTCGACACACAGGGTCTTCCCTCCTAACTGGACGGGGAAATAAGGAATGATACCATGTGGTCGGAATGAATGACCGTTGAAAGCGGTGAGGAGAGTAGGTGATGGAGACAAAACAGGATAGCCAATGGCCTTCCAACATGCCAATGACATAATGCATGTCGAGGCACCCTCATCAACCACTGTGCGGAAGATATTCCAAGTACAATTTTTCGTGGGATAAGCCACTACTATCTGAAATGCTACGTGGTAAGGTAGACGAGGTTTTAAGTCGGTTGTATCCAGCATGATTGTACCTAGATTACAAGTCTCGGTATATCCTAAAGCGGTTAACAAGGCTTTACTTTGGGAAGGGCATCTTTGGAGGACCTCCAAAGTGGACATCGCACAAGGGGGTTGTGATCAATCTTCCACCGCAGATTAGTTCTGGGCGGCCCTTGCATTTGGGTTATGAGAAGATTTTTTGAATGCACCTTTTGGAATGCATGTCATTGTTTCATCCAACGTCTTCTCAATCTATAGAGGAAGAGATGGGAGTTCAGCTTCTTTACCCTTCTTAGAAGTGCTTGATTTACTACAGTCATGCGCTCTAGTCAATATAAAAGCATCACCCCTCACCATATATACGTTCGCAGATGTGGGGTTGTTCACAGGAGGAGAGGGGTATTGGCTACCCCCTTCCATGATTACAGAGGCTTGGGTTAGATTTTTCCCATGTTTAAATGGATTGGTCAACAGAACCGGCTATTGTTGCATTACAAACTTTTGGGCTTCTTTAAGCCGAGGACATAGATGGGTTGGGTGGTCTTCCGCACACAAGTTGCATGGATATCTCACCTTCCATTTTTTAGTGTTGTCCCTGCCAGCATTATCGGTAGGTTTTGTTAAAATTTAAGACCCCAAACCAGTTTCAGTCTCGCTGATTTTTCAGCCAAAGTTAAATGCCCAAACCCAGTTTCAACACAGTTTCAACACTATTTCAGCATATAAAAAACTTAGCAGAAAATAAACTTCAGAACTGAAACATGAGGATTCTGAACATCATTTTCAATGCAGAAATAAAATATCAGCAGTATACAAAACTCAGAAAATTTATAGACAGATATTTTTGGTCTAACTTTGACACTATAAAAACCCACAAGGGGAAAACCAGTGAGAGAGGGCTTTTTATTATTATTGAGCTTCTGAGAAATTTCTTTTGCAACATATTCATCTTCAGAAATTTACACAAACTTATCTAGACATTCCTGTAGCTTTCCTCCTCGATTTCTGAACTAGAAATCCGTACAACTGTACAGATGTCCTAGCAATTAATGTTGTATGGACTGTCTTGAAATTTGTGCCCAAAATTATACCAAGACTAAACGAAAAACCCAGCATAAACAAATCCTTGAAAACCTTGTTGTACGGCCCTCAAAATTCATGCCAAACTATACGGACTGTACGAAAATACACTCAAAAATTAACTGCAGCAGTTACCTCAATTTTTGTGCCAATAAATGGATGTACGACATCCTTGGGATGCATGCCAAACTCCTCAGAAATTATTCTGCTGTCTCCCTCAATTTTTGTGCATGAAAATGGTTGTACGGCCTCTAGAAATCTGTACCATATAGTCTGCATTAATGGATGTACCTTGTCTTGATATCCGTGCTAGCTTGATGCCTTGGGATGCACACCCATCTCTGCAAGTGCTACCTCTATTTCTCCAGCTCAACCTCCTCCCTTTTCTCTCTTGCTCTCTCAACAAGGAAAATGGATCAACAAACCACAATGGGTGCGCCATCTTGCCCTAATCGACCTCATGAGGGAAGGTGAGGGGTTTTCTAATCTAACGATTGAGATTAGATTAGATGGGTGGCTAAGATTTGGTGTCTCTTCACTCACCCTCACTTTAGTCATAAAGTTATATTTTAATTTGCATCTCACAAATTAATTTGACTAGGACCCACATTAGGCACTTTCTACCCCTTAGGTGCCTAGGGAAGAGAAACACTTGCCTTGGTACTTTATTTAATTAAAAATTTAACACTCCCTCATACCGAGGAAAGTGTTACTCACCACTCCAATCTTGTCCCTGAAAAATACAAACTTGTCTCTGCCCAATGCCTTGGTGAGTATGTCTGCAACCTGATCCTCTGTAGATATGTACTGTAGCTCCACAGCTCCTCTCTGAACATAATCACAGATGAAGTGATACCAAATCTCAATATGCTTAGACCGGTCATGAAAAACTGGATTCTCCGAGAGTTTGATGCAACTCTGATTATCACAGTAAATCACAGTAGGCCTCAATTGCACACTGAACGATCCCACCAACATCTTGCGAAGCTAAAGGGCCTCACAACTAGCCTGACTAGCTTCCATATACTCAGCCTCTACCGATCTCAAAGCCACTGACTTCTGCCTCTAACTGAACCAAGACACAACTGCTGATCCCAATCCAAAGAATCACCCTGAAGTGCTTTTCCTGTCACTGACACATCCTACCCAATCTGAGTCTGTATAGCCAACCAAACGAACTCCATCTCCTCTATGATAGTCCAAACAATAATCTACGGTACCACAAAGATACTTGAGCACATGTTTTTCTACCACCCAGTTCACTCTCCTAGGCTCCACCATGAACTGACTAAGAGTTTTAACAACAAAACAAATATCTGGCCTGGTATTGACCAAATACATCAATGACCCTATCAACTGACGATACAAAGTGGAATTCACCAACTGTGACTCAGAAGAATGAAGCTTCTTCCAGTTGGTAATCATGGGACTAGTCATGGGCCTACTATCTCCCATCTAAAATCTGCTTAGAATGTCACACACATACTTCCCCTGTCCCAGGAAGATGTTTCCAGGCTCCTGCCAAACCTCCAATCCCAAGAATTAATGCATCAGTCCAATGTCTGTCATCTCAAACTCTGAAGCAAAGCTCTCCTTATAGCTGCTGATGAGTCTCTCTGCCCCTGTAATGAAAAGATCATCCACATAAAGTAGAAGAATGAGAGGATCCTCTCCAACCACAATGAAGTATAGGTTGGGATCCGCCTCACTCTTCTCAAAACCCAACTACTGCAAATAGGCATCTATCCTCGAATACCAAGCTTTGGGAGCTTGTTTTAGTGCATACAATGCCTTCTTCAGTCTACACACATGAGACTCTCTTCTATGCACTTAAAATCCCAATGGCTTCTCAATATACACCTCCTCCTCTATAAGACCATTCAGAAATCCGGTCTTCACATCCATCTGGTGGATCTTCCAACCCATCTCTACTGCAATGGAGATCACTGCCCTAATCAAAGTGTATCTAGAAACTAGCGCAAAGGTCTCATCATAGTCAACTCCCTCAACCTGTGAAAACCCCCGAGCCACAAAGCGAGCTTTGTACTTCTCAATGCTGCCATCCACAACAAACTTTAGCTTGTAGAGCCATCTGGAAGTCACCACTAACTTCCTCTTAGGTCTAGGAACAACTTCCCATACATCATTCTTCATGATGGAATTGTACTCTTCCATCATGGAATCTCTCCATACCTGTCTACTAGAGGCCTCTTCAAAAGTGGAAGGCTCAAACTCCTAAATATTGCTCACCATTGCGATGTAGCTACAAAACCTCTCGGGAAGTTTACTCTCCCACACTGCTTGTCTGGGATTCCCCACTGAACCCTGTGCCTCCCTCAAAGTGTCTTGAATCCACTTGGGATTGCTCCTCTCTGAAGTAGTGTCCTGTGGAGGGAACTCTCCCTGATCAACCCCATCTACTGAAGATAATGATCTTGTAGTAGACCCTGAAGTACCTGATCCTGAAACCTGTGGACCGGTAGCCTGTGAACCTGAACTCTGTGGCCCTGTCACTTGTGAATCTGTCGTCACCGAAGTTGGTGGCCCCAAACTCTGTGTCACTGTAGTCTACTGTGGGATCATCTGAATCTGAGGTGAAGACTACTTACCTCTCTCTATCCCTCTAGACTTCCTAAAGGCTTCGTCCTCTTCAAATATGACATCCCTCCTCAAGATAGTCTTTCTCAAGGAAGGAAGGTAAATATGGAAATCCTTTGAAGTCTCACTGTACCCAACAAAGATCCCTCTCTCTGCCATGGGTTCTAGCTTTTTCCTCTTCTCAGAAGGGACATATGAATAAGTGATGCACCCAAAAATTCGAAAGTGCCCCACCTCAGGCTTCTTCCCAGAGAAATCCTCCTCAGGAGTCATTCTCCCCACAGCCCTGTGAGGACTCCTGTTCTGCAGATAAACTGTAGTGTAGCATACCTCAGCCCATAGAAATAGTGGAAGCCGCTGATCATGTAGCATGGATCTTGCATCCCCAACAATGGCCTTGTTCTTCCTCTCAACAACCCCATTCTGCTGCGGGTTCTAAGGAATAGTCAACTCCCTCCTGATGCCCTCTCCTGCATAAAAATCCATGAACTCCTTGGAGGTATA
>WSFP011556830.1:0-11147 GCA_009831015.1 Picea engelmannii
TATTGGATCCAACTATGAGTGACTTTATATGAATGCTCATGAATGAAACAATTGTATGATAACATGTATGAATGTTTGAATATAAGAAAAAGTCTATGTACTTAACTTATGATTTTGAATGCTGTAAGATGAGTTATGTTATGACGTTTACTATTTCTTGGTTAAATCATAAAAATGAATAAATTCAAACTGCTACCTGCTCGAATATTCTATATGTTTACTGTGTGGATATCCTACAAATCATGTGAGGCTTTATACTTAAGTTTGATAGTTTGGAATAGTCGTAGAATCGTCTTGAGTTTTTGAAAGTCAAAATCGAAGTCTTGCAGAACTCGAAAAATGGCTAAGTCCTTAGAGCGAACAATCATGAATCTATAGACCCTGTGTTGGTCAACAAAGAAAAACAACCGTTGATCTGAAGAGATTGTGGCTGTTGATCGATGGGATGTTTGGAGTTAAGGCATCAAAGATATCCCCCCGAACATGGTGGGAAAGACTCTGAAATGAACCATTCGGAGTGGATTTTTAGGAAGGAAACCTCATATGCCGTAAGAACACCTCAACAAGTTTTTGGACAATCAATATGGTGCATGTGAAGAAAGTAGAGAGAAAAATAGAGAGCTGGGAGCTGGTGCAGCCATGGAGAGTGATTTCTAGAGCATGCTGGAGCATAATTGGAGTGAATTTGAGATGGAAAACTGAAGATCCATGTTGTCAGACTTGAAGAGTGAACTCCTATGTGAGTTACACCAAAAAAACAAGTGTTTGTTGTTGGTTTGCTGATATTTTTCCTAGCATTAGTTTCCCTTGAGTTTCCAACTGCCTGTGTCAGAGAAACCCTAATAAGGGAATGGGACGCCCGAGGGACTGATATCAGTGAAGGGGTACATTCCTTGGGTTGGACAGGTCAATAGGAAAAGAGATAGTGGGAAAATCAGAATAGTTGTAGGAGAATATCCATTGGGTTGTGAGTTTTATGAGCTGTGAGTGGACTGTGAGAGACCACCCTCTTTTGTGGATTGCTAGCCTCATCTTCGGGGTGACTGGCTGTTGAGATTTGGAATAGTTAGTCAATGGTTGGGTGGAACGTCTGTCCCAAGCAGTTGGTTGCACAACTCTTGTTTAAAGATAAGTGTTTTATCTTGTTTCCATGTTGTTCACATGTGTTATTTATGTGCATGATCTTTGTGTATTTGAGAATGATTTATATTTTTTGTGTGTGAATGATTAAGCTGCATTCATGTTACTTTGATATGATTTAGATGCATCTATTTTATGGTTATAAACATTAGCTAAATCTGTTTTAAATTCGTAGCTGCAAGCTACAGGAAATTGGCTAACAGTAAAATAATTAACTTAGTTAGCATAAATTTTGTTTTTATGTTTATTCCACACTGTAATGTCCCACGGTTGGTCTGGGGGACGTTTCATTATGGTATCAAAGATTATGGTTCAAACACCAGACTTGTATGGGATCAAACCCAAACGAATTGGTGAAATTCGTTGTTACTGATTTTGTTTGTGACCAATTTGGGGAACAACAGAGAATTTAGAGAGAAATCCCCAAATCTGTGGGAAAAATATGAGTTTGAATGACTTCGGACGGTTTAACAAGGTTAATGGAGTAGAGTGGTAAAATTGTAGATCAAAATTTGACCTGGAATGGTCAACATATGAGTTTTAATGGTTGCATGTAGAGTTACAAGCAGTTTGGAGAATCAACGACTGAGATCGTGTATGATCTCATGATTGACAACGGAGATTCACTATGATACATTTAAAAATTCATAAGGATTCAACCATTTGAAAGGTTGATGAGATCAATGACTAAGATTAAATTGGGGGTTGTGAAAGTGATTAGATCAACGATCTAGATCAATCAGAGAAAAGTTGAAATTTTTCTAAGTGTCAAAGTTCACCAAGAGAAATCGCTGACGGCCGATGGACGGATCAACCAAAATGATGAATATTTTGGGTCGTTGTAACACCCTGTTTCCCCCAGTCTATAAAAATAACTATATTGGCCAAGAACTATGGCAAACTCAAAGATGTGAATGTTTGATTTGACAGACCTTTCTATAAAAGGTCGATGAATGTAAATTATGTTATGAATCTGTGTTGCATGACTGTTGGGAGGGGGATGTGCTAAAAGAGACCATGATGGCTAATGGGAGGTGGTGGAAGGGACCTAGAATGGTTGTGTTAACTTCCACCGAGCCAGTACCATACTGGTTTTTACTTGCTCAAAGACCAAAGCAACTCTCTGACCCTAGAATGGATTTCCCATCAGATTGGTAGGTGGGGAGGCTCCTTAAGAGTTAATGAGGGGATGGGGGTGAACCACCCATCCGTAAAAGCTCTCAGACCTGACCACGGATTTGGAAATTCATGCCACATGCAATCTTGCAGAGAAAAGGCAAGAGAGGAAGTGTGGTAAAGGGGAGAGAGAGAGAGAGCGCACGTGACAGGGATCGTGGAAGAGAACCAGAGAAACTCTGGAAACATAGGGAGTTCTAAACATAGGAGAAGGAGAGTAACCTTCGTCCTGGATTATTTTTCTGTATCAGGAGAAGGAGATTAACCTTCATCCTTGACTTCCGTTGAGTTGGAAGTAGGAGACTGAATCTCAAAGCATCGTGATCTAGCTTGGGGGTGGCTAGTGGTAAATCTGTTTGGAGTCACTGAGCCTATGGTTGGGTGGAAACGAGCACCCCTCTCAGCAGTTGCATCATGCCTGGTGGATCTGATAAGTGTTTTATGCCTTGTATTTTGAATTGAATATCATGAATACATGCTCATGTTTATATGCCCATAATGATTTCTGTGTGGAATGATTGCTTGGTGTTTAAGACTGAAATTAATGGAAGCATGTGTATACTAACATGCCATAGTTGTTTTTTGTACAAATGATTAAGTCTGGGGCATGAGTTCACTCCACTGAGAATAGTCTTGTTTGCTTGATTCTCATAATATTTTGGGAAGGCTCCTCGAGAGTACTCTTCCCCGGGAATTACCCCATAAACCTTGGAACCGTAGTGAACCTTTACCTAGAGACTCGACTAAGATCAGGGACAATTTCCCAAGAACCATCTGAAGGTTCATACGATTCAGGTCTGGAAACCTTATGCAAGAAAGAGTAGCTCTCTAAGGTCTTGGAGTCATGGGAGTTTGAAGCTCCGGGAGGTTGAATTTCATGATTCAATCTTAGAAAGGATAGCGAGTCCAATTATCGAAAGAGAATACCCCATTGTCTGGTAGACGAATGGTCAGAATCCTTTCAGAAATACCCTAGATCTGTCAAGACCGATTGATCTAGAGGAGGAGAGTAGGCATTAAAACCACAACCCTTTCAGCCTTCCCAAGTAGTGATGGGATCTAGGACCGTAGATCCAAGGATCTGTTGGAGCTCTATTGACCATCGATCTTAACCTTCACATAGGCAGGAGAGTGGACTCGATAACATCCTGAAAATCCCGAAGTATTCCAAACCGTCTATCGGCATAGGACACGTGGCAGTCGGGTAGCATATCGTTGACTCACGACTTGGAGTGGTCAAGGGTAGGACTGCATGAACTCATGATTCACGAGATCGTGATGTGATCGTGGTCATTGGATCCAAGCCACGGGAGAACCGTTGGATCAAAACCTCCATGTGTTATTGCGTATCGGGGGTTCAAAGGTTGAAAGAATTTCCTTTTGACTGCAGAAGTCGCGAAGTGCCGAGAATCGAGGGCTTGTGCAAACACGTGTCACATTTGTTAGGTGGGGACCGCGTGGTTGACAGGTGGCATAACAACAAGTGCCCAGAGAAAGGTGGAGGCAAGTGACAGGTGGTGGACACATGTCACCTGGGAAAGAGTCAACCCATTGTTGACTTATCGTGTCTTAGGGATTCGCAAAGGATGAACACGAGGGCTCAACACTCCAACTCACGAGGTCACAAGATGTGAGTAGAACCCATCGTTGACCTTTTGCGTTTCGGGGATTCACAAAGGAGGAGCACGAGGGCTCATTAATCCAACTCGCGAGGTCGCGAGATGTGAGTAGTGCTAGTGTTTAGCCTAGCCTACGGTTATATGTAGCAGGCGCTAGTGAGGAGGGAGCCATACCCATATCACATTTTGGGTATCGACGATTGGAGAAAGATGAGTCGAGAGCCTTGACTCTCCAACTCACGAGTTGTGAAAGGCACTTGTGCTAAGGCCAGGTTGTGGTCGCTTGGGGGAGGATAAGGGAAGGGATGGTCTGCACTAGGCCCGTAGAAATTCAGGGATTCCGTCCCTCGAAGAAAAGACAAAAAAAAAAAATCTTAGATGGCATAGTGGGTGTGTGACAAATTGGTATCAGAGCATTGTTACAACACTTGGCCTGCTTGGGCTCATGAACGAGTTGTGCAGGAACTCCATTTGAAGTACTCTTAAAAGGAGTAACCCTCTATCTTAACCCCCTTTATCAAAATTCAAAGTTAAGAATGAAAATTCCTATTGTGTGTATGCATTTGAAAAATATGAATTATGTGCTTGTTATGAATGAATATAAATATTGACTAACAACAAGTGGTTTTCCTACACACAAGCAGACGATCAACCATGGGAAACTGTAGACGCATAGAATGGTGACGCACCATGAAGTGGGGGATGGCTCCCACAATAGAGATGAAGAGTTTGGCGAAAGGAGGTCGGTAGATACCCCTCCATATCTAGCTGAGACTATGAGGAGCCTCATGGTCGAACTAAAGAGCTGCAAGGCCGACAACGAGAGGTTGATAAAAGAGCAAGAGAAGAAAATGGAAATTAATGCAGTCTTGCTACAGAGTTTATCTGACATACAAAGACAATTGCAACATAGACCTGACACTAGTCATGCAGAACGAGGACAGACAAAGAAAAGTCGAAGTCCACTTGAGATACAGAAACATGGTCTTTTAAGTGGCCACACTGGGAAGAGCACCGCGAGAAAGGTCCACCCCAGAGATAAGGGACAAGCGTCGGATGATTCCTCTGGAAAGGAAACTGGTGACTCGGAGGGATATTCTAGTAGCAGAATTGGTTCTTATTCCCGAAGAAAACGGAAGAAACGAAAGCATTATAAAAGTCATAATCTAGAAGAATTCAAGAAGGACAAACCACCCTCTTTCGACGGTGAAATAAAGAAGGGGGAGGAAGCGGAGGCCTGGCTACTTGGACTAAAGAAGTATTTCAGAGTCCATGACTTCTCAAAAAACTTGAAGGCCTGAGTAGCCACTTTCAACTTGGATGGAAAGGATTCCATTTGGTGGGAAGACCTTAAGAATGTAAAAGGGATTCATGAAGAGGACCTATCTTGGGAACGGTTTGAGAAATACTTCAGGAAGAAGTATCTTTCGGAAAAGTATTTCGACGAAAAGACTAAAGAATTATATGAACTCAAGCTGGGGAAACTCACCATAGAGGAATATGTCAGCAGATTCCTCGAGTTACTGAGGTATGTACCCTATATAAAAGAAGAAAAGGCAAAGGTGCAATGATTCATCAGTGGACTACCTAAGGACTATCAGAACAGGATTGAGTTTGACGAGACAAATACCCTAGAAGACACTATCCGAAAGGCAAGATATTTTTATGAACATCTTGGGCATCGGACAGAACCTCGCTAAGGCTAGAAGCAAAAGAATAGTTCAGCATTCCAGAAAAAGGGGTTTAAATCCCCAAGATTTAAAAACTATAAAAGGGACTCAAGGATGAGCTTCCCAACCCGATGTCCGCTATATGTGATACCTCGTACCTGGAGCAAGAACCCACATGAATAAAGTATGAAGGCTACCAGATGATAGATGGAGGTTTGCTAACTTATAGAAATAGATTGTATATTCCAGATTGTGAAGACTTGAAGAGGTTCATAATGGATGAACTACATAAAAGACCATATACTGGTCACCCGGGATATCAAAAGATGATCACGGCCACTAGGAAACAATTCTATTTCCCTGGGTTAAAGAAAGACATAGCTCACTATTTATCTAAGTGCCTAGAATGCTGACAAGTTAAAGCAGAACACTGGCACCCAACAAGATTATTACAACCTCTACCAATCCCGGAATGGAAGTGGGAAACCATTTCCATGGACTTCATCACTGGATTACCAACATCGACCAAATAGAATGACGCCATCATAGGGTGGTGGATAAATTGAGCAAGCCCGCCCATTTTATCCCCGTCAAATCGAATTGCAAGGCAATAGATATCACCAACATATTCATGAAGGAGATATTTAGACTACATGGTATGCTTAAAGAGATTGTGTCTGACAGAGACACGAAATTTACTTCCAACTTTTGGAAATCCTTGATGGTTGGCCTAGAGACCAAATTACTATTTAGCACAGCCTATCATCCTCAAACTGATGGACAGATGGAAAGAGTGAACCAAATATTGGAAGACATGCTAATCATGCATGTAATGCATCAACCCAAGAAGTGGGAAGATTACCTGCCACTGGTGGAATTCACCTACAACAACGACTACCAAGAATCCCTGAAGACGACTCCTTTCGAAGTTCTCTATGGTAGATCGTGCAACACTCCAGTAAGTTGGAGTAATCCTGTAAACATAATTACTATTGGACCCGACATACTGAAAGAAATGGAACAACAAGTGATTATGATAAAACAAAATTTGAAGGTCGCTCAGAACAGATAGAAAATTTACGCCGACCGAAAGATAACTCCAAGATAATTCAAGACGGGAGACCATGTATATCTCAGAGTTAGGCCTAGGAAGAGTTCCCTGAGGATGGGAGCTTGTGCCAAGTTGGCACCTCAGTATTGCGGACCCTTTGAAGTTCTAGAGAGAGTGGGACCTGTAGCCTATAGGATAGCACTTCCTCCCACAGTAAAAGCACATAATGTTTTCCATGTTTAATTATTGAAGAAATATGTACATGATTCTAATCATATAATTGACTAGTCTGTGATCCAGGTGGAACCAGAGGGAGAATTCTTGCTAGAACCTCAATGCATACTGAATAGAAAGGAAATCGCACTCAGAAACCGAACCATTGCACAGGTCAAGGTGCAGTGGAAACATTTTGGCCCAGATGAGGCTACGTGGGAAATGGAAGATGCCATGAAACATGCATATCTAATTTTGTTTACTTCTGTACATACACGTCATATTGATAGATAGAACATCGAGGACGATGTTGCTTTAAGGGGGAGGGAATTGTAACAACCTGTTTCCTCTAGTCCATAAAAATAACTATATTGGCCAAGAACTATGGAAAACTCAAAGATGTGAATGTTTGATTTGACAGACCTTTGTATAAAAGGTCGATGAATGTAAATTATGTTATGAATCTGTGTTGCAGGATTGCTGGGATGGGGATGTGCTAAAATAGACCATGATGGCTAATGAGAGGTGGTGGAAGGGCCCTGGAATGGTTGTGTTAACTTCCACCGAGCCAGTACCATACTGGTTTTTACTTGCTTAAATACCAAAGAAAATCTCTAACCCTGGAATGGATTTCCCATCAAATTGGTAGGTGGGGAGGCTCCTCAAGAGTTAATGAGGGGATGGGGGTGAACCACCCATCCATAAAATCTCTCAGACCTGACCATGGATAGGGAAATTCATGCCACATGCAATCTTGCAGAGAAAAGTCAAGAGAGGAAGTGTGGTAAAGGGTAGAGAGAGAGAGAGAGCGCGTGACAGGGATCGCTGAAGAGAACTGGAGAAACTCTAGAAACACAGGGGGTTCTGAACATAGGAGAAGGTGAGTAACCTTTTTCCTGGATTATTTTTCTGTATCAGGAGAAGGAGAGTAACTTTCATCCTTGACTTCTAGTGAGCTGGAAGTAGGAGATTGAATCTCAAAGCATCGTGGTCTAACTCAGGGGTGGCTAGTGGTAAATCCGTTTGGAGTCACTTAGCCTATGGTTGGGTGGAAACGAGCACCCCTCTCAGTAGTCACATCACGCCTGGTGGATTTGATAAGTGTTCTATGCCTTGTATTTTGAATTGAATATCATGAATACATGCTCATGTTTATATGCCCATAATGATTTCTGTGTGGAATGATTGCCTGGTGTTTTAGACTGAAATTAATGGAAGCATGTGTATACTTACATGCCATAGTTGGTTTCTGTACAAATGGTTAAGTCTGGGGCACGAGTTCGCTCCACTGAGAATTGGATTGTTTGCTTGATTCTTGTAATATTCTGGGAAGGCTCCTCGAGAGTACTCTTCCCCGAGAATTACCCCATAAACCTTGGAACCGTACCAAACCTTTACCTAGAGACTCGACTAAGATCAGGGACAATTTCCCAAGAACCATCTGAAGGTTCATGCGATCCGGGTGTGAAAACCTTATGCAAGAAAGAGTATATCTATAAGGTCTCGGAGTCATGGGAGTTGAAGCTCTGGGAGGCTGAATTTCGTGATTCAAGCTCAGAAAGGATAGAAAGTCCAATTATCGAAAGAGAATACCACATCGTCTGGTAGACGAATGGTCGGAATCCTTTTAGAAATACCCCAGATCTGTCAAGACTGATGGATCTAGAGGAGGAGCGCAGGCGTTAACACCTCAACCCTTTCAGCCTTCGCAAGTAGCGATGGGATCCAGGACCATAGATCCAAGGATCTATCGGAGCTCTATTGACCGTCGATCTTAACCTTTGCATAGGCAGGAGAGTGGACTCGACAATGTCCTGAAAGTCCTGAAGTATTCATAACCGTCCATCGGCACATGACGCATGGTAGTCAGGTAGCATTTCAATGACTCACAACTTGGAGTGGTCAAGGGTAGGACTGTACGAACTCACGATTCGCGAGATCGTGATGTGATGATGGTCATTGGATCCAAGCCATGGGAGAACCATTGGATCAGAACCTTCGCGTGGTATCGCGTATCGGGGGTTCAAAGGTTGAAAGAATTTTCTTTCGACTGCAGAAGTCGTGAAGTGCCAAGCATCGAGGGCTCGTGCGAACACGTGGCACATCCGTTAGGTGGGGACTGCGTGGTTGACAGGTGGTGGACACATGTCGCCTGGGAAAGAGTCAACCCATTGTTGACTTATCGTGTCTTGGGGATTCGCAAAGGAGGAGAACGAGGGCTCAACACTCCAACTCGCGAGGTTGCAAGATGCGAGTAGAACCCATTGTTGACCTTTCGTGTTTTGGGGATTTGCAAAGGAGGAGCACGAGGGCTCAATACTCCAACTCGCGAGGTCCCAAGATGTGAGTAGTGCTAGTGTTTAGCCTAGCCTACAATTATATGTAGCAGGCACTAGTGAGGAGGGAGCCATACCCGTATCACATTTTGGGTATCAACGATTGGAGAAAGAGGAGTCGAGAGCCTTGACTCTCCAACTCACGAGTTGTGAAAGGTGCTTGCGCTAAGGCCAGGTTGTGGTCACTAGGAGGAGGATAAGGGAAGGGATGGTCTGCGCTAGGCCCGTAGAAATTCAGGGATTCTGTCTCTCGAAGAAAAGACAAAAAAAAAAAATCTTAGTTGGCATAGTGGGTGTGTGACAGTTGTTTATAAGACATATATGACAGCTGATGACTGATGGTCGGCCAAATCTGATGAAGTATTTTCAATCACCAATGAACATCGTCAATGGCCAATGGGTCAATGGTCGAGGGTCGACCGATTTTGGCGAAATGTTCAAATCAAGGAAGAGAAGACGTCAATGGCTGATGGGCCAGTGGTCGGAGGTCGACCGAATTCAATGAAGTATTTCAAATCGGGCAAGAGAAGTCACCGATTATCGACACACTGATGGTTGGGCGTCGACCGATTCATAAAATCATTTGGTTGTTCAAGAAAATCGTCCGATGGCTGATGGGGGAAAGAGGATGATAACATCTTCATCCATGTGTCATGCTAGGCCACACAAGTTGACACCTCAGGATGATGTGTCATGCCAGATAACCCAATTTGACACCTCAGGATGATGTGTCATGCCATGTCAGGCAAGTTGACACCTCAGGATGATGTGTCATGCCACGTTAGCCAATAGAAGTGGCTGATGGTCAATGATCAAATCGGTCAATTTGGGAAAGTGTATTTGAAAACCATCGGGGATCGTTGATCACCAATGGGTCGATGGTTAGGCATCGACTAAAGTTGTTGAGAGTTACATTCACCAACGAAGGTCACTGATGACCAACAACTAGGACGACCGGTTTGGAGTTGTGTGCAAGTCAGCCATCAGGGAGTTGGGTTGATGGTCGATGGTCAGATTGACAGTTTGGGGAAGTATTATGCATGCCAAAGGAGAAAATCAGTCACCAATGGATGGTGGATATTAGATCAATGGTCCATATTTCTTCCGACCAGAGATCGACGATGCAAATTGCACATAGGAAAAATTGTTTGATAGTTTAAAAAAAAAAACTAAGTCTAGAGCCATTTTGTTATTTTGGCGATAACTAGAGAAATTTATAGTGGATTGAGATGAAACTTACGGGTTTTTTCTACAGAGAGGAGGTCTAAAAAAGTTCCAGATAGGGCCCTTGTCCAATTATGCTTGAGTTTGGCATAAATTGCAAAATAATGGTTTTTAAAGATCTGGGTCCAGATTATTGAAAAAAGTTCAGATTAAGCCAAAAATCTTGTGGGAGTTCAAAATGTACACACATAAATAACCCATGAAGGAACTGAATAAATCCTATGGGGATTGGAATGGGGACACTGAAATAGGCCAAAATCCACTATTCTGGGCTACTTTTTGGGGATTTTTGAGATTTTTGGAGAAGGAAAAGTGACTCTAGATCACAAAAATGGAATATTTTATGTAGTCAACTTTTTATATCCTCATTAATACAAACAAATTTGGTTTTTTGAAAATTTTCCAGAACTGCACATTTTAAGAGATAGTGAGTTCCGTTAAAAATTCTGAGTCTGGAAAAAGTAGTGAAAAATAAAAATGTTACAGATTCCATATTGTTGTTGTTTTTTACTAGAACGTTAGATTGAAATTATGAGAGTTGTTATGAATTCCCTATTGTTATTATTATCTATGTCCAATACAAAATTTTCTCCAGTTCCTGACATATTTTCTTCTATAGTTGACATAAGTCAACATTTCAATAAAATTGCACCCGTAGAGAAAATGCAGAGAAAGTGGTGAAAATGGTTTTTTCAAGAAGCCATAACTTTCAGCTCAG
>WSFP011556831.1:0-11147 GCA_009831015.1 Picea engelmannii
ATAGTTTTTGAGGGTTTTGTTGGAAACCTATTGAGATCCGAACCTAGGTCAACCCAAGAAGAAGTAAGACAGAAGTAAAACCCAACAAATGGTTCTGTTGCGCACTGGAACTGCACGAGATTGAGTGGACGGGATCCGAGGGAGAAATGCACGGAGGATGAAAGTATAGAAGGGAATGTTTAGGCCATGGAATCCAACAAAGGTGGAGATCAAAAGATGGTTGGAAACAAAGGAACTTGAGTTTGCATAGAAGGACAACAAAAATCCTAAGTTGACACCGCGCAAATATCTCGACAAATACATGTTTTGTGACTTGCATGACATATTTTTCTGTGATTTCCCACATTTGTTGTAGGAATGCTTATTGAGGTTAAAATAAAACCACCCTACAAATCGATTCAGACAACTGGAGTGGAATCCTGTGGAGATCGCACAGTTACAACAAGTTAATAACAAATTTATGTGCGTAATATATTTCTGGTTAGACAATATTGTTGTAGGGTTTATCATCGAATTTGAAGTAGATACCACGATATATTACATTGCAAAAGAGCATGATTTTCTAAAAGGACCCATAGGTAGGCACATCAGATCACTGTATACTTCAATCAATATTTTATTATATAACAATGGTGTGATTACCATGGAATCAAAAAGCTAAACTTTCCTGTGTGCATGGGGGAAGGGGGGAAGCAATGACATGAGGTGGATAAATGGAGGAGGAGATGGATAAGAGAAATAATAAGGAGGCCATGGACCCAATCGTGATGGAGGAAGACCAAATAAAGAAGATAATGGAAAAATCTAGAAAAATGCGCAGTGGAGTACCCTACCAATATAAAATGAATAACAAGAAGAGAGCCATAGCCGACAGAGGTAGAGGATCTTCGAGTTGTGGAGCATATTGAGGAAATACTGTGCACAATGCAGGAAAGGAAAATAGGAGGTACATGTTTAGGAACAGAAGGTAGAACTCCAATACAAATCGTCGTTGGTGTGGAACCTACAACCCCATGTGTGACTAATACACCAGAAAGAACGCCAACGTTTAGGCAACCGAATTTTAGTGGAAGAAAAACATTAGGACATGCATTTAATCAAGGAGCATAAACTGGGGGAGCCAGTTCAAGAAGCAGTCAATTATCTACACCATGCAAAGGCAGTAGTTCAACACAGTTCAAAATGGCAGGACATGATCCCATGATCAGATTACCAAAATTTTGGGGAGAGGCATCAGAGGACCCTGAAAAACACTTATTCATCTGTGAGAAGATATGGGAAGAAAAGAAGATCATAGATGAGGATACAAAACTCACACAGTTATCTATCACACTAAGAGACAATGCACTGGACTGGTACATGAATTTGGATGTAAACAACCCACCGGGAGTAAAAAAGACTATTGCAGACATGAAAAAACTATTGATAAACAAATTTCAGAAGCCCCAACTCAGAAGACCAGTACATGAATGAAATGATTGAAATCAGGAAAAAAACAGGTGAGTCTATTTGGGAGATTGATTAGAGGTTTAAACTTCTGAAAGGTAAGTTGAAATATTCAATTACTGACATGCAACATAGGAACTTATTTGTGAACTCATTGTTACCACACTTGAAATTCTCGTTAAGACAACAGAAAACTCAGGCAGAGGCTCTGCAGGAAGCCTTACAACTGGAAGAGAACCAATATCAGAAAATAGATCCAGTAATAGAGGAGATGAAGGAGGATCTGAATAATCTAATAGTTCAACTTAACCCAAATAAGGGCAAAGAGAAAAGATAAGTTGTTTGGTGTACCCTATGTAGGACAGAAGGACACCATAAGAATGGATGCCCAACTTTTGTGCAGTATATGGCAACAGGTGTACCAAATCCATTTCCAATAGGAAAACCATGGTGTGATATTTGTAAAACACATGGGCATGATCCATATCATTTTCCAATGATGTAGAAGTATAAGACAATACCCAAACGTTCATATTGCAATTTTTGCAAGTCAGTGGGTCATGATGATAAGGATTGTAGGACGATGGAGCTGATGAGAGAAATAACTTTAGATACTTATAGGGTGCAAGAAAAAATGATGACATGATGAGCTGCACTTCAGTTCAACTAGGTACCACCACCATACAATAATTCCCAACAACAGTACAACAATGTGTAGCCACAATACAATAATGCGCATCCACAGTATAACCTCATGCACTATAACCAAGTACCTCAGTACAATGCACCACGAGGAGATCGAGGTGGATACAGAGGTGGAGGATGAGGCAGAGGATCAATAATGTGCCATAACTGCCAATAACTAGGACATTATGCAAGGGATTTTTCATTTCCACCAGCAACATGTATGTACTGTCGCGCAACAAACCATGACACAAAAGACTGCCTGATCTGGATTATTTTCGGCACGAAATGAGAGCGGAGATATAATAAAGAAATGCACAGAGATATTGCAGATATTCAATAATATAACAGAAATGTATAAGAGATGAAACCATAAACACAGATATACAGTAATGCACGATTTCTATTAATCAAATAAATGTACAGAGACTATAAAAATACAGAGTGAAAGACTCGCTAGAATGGTGGCAGCTTATCTTTGAGAAGAGATGTGACGGCTACTTGCATTCGCAAGATGATGATTACAATGAGGCTCTAGAGGCATTTTTACAATAAACAAGAATGCCAAAATTTCTAGACATCCAAAAACCTAACCCTAGGAGATGAAGCGCCAAAAGTCATGTGGGCCCCGTTTGGGTAAGTTAGTACATCAACTTCCCAGGGTCGTAACTTTTGCATACGATCTCCATTTTAGGCATATGATAGCTCGTTGGAAAGGTATCATTGAGGAGATTCATTTTGGGGGACCAATCATGCCTTCGACTATCATTGAGAACCTCGATCTCAAAAAACCTTCATTTAGGCCCTGGAAGTTAAAACCTGCTAAAAATAGTAAATTGCCAAAATTGCCAAAAAACTGTTTTGAGCCAGTCGAAAAAGGTGGGTGGCCACCGATATCCACCTAGATCACTGCCCAACACTCTTGGGAAAGATCCAAGAAAAAAGGAACCAGAACAACTAGAATGTCCAGTGGATCTCTACAGAAGCCAAGGATGATGGGAGAAACATCAATATAGTCACTCGAGGAGGAGCCAAGACAGGAACCGATGCAACAAAACAAGATTCAGTGAAAAACCAATGGGTTAAGAAGAATATTGAGCCACATAAACAATTTTATGCATGAAAATAAAAGGAAACATTTAAGGAGGCCATAAAGGAGTTTCTCAAGAAAAATGTTGCGTCTACATCAGCCGCACAACAAACTCAGAACTCGCCAATGTACACAATTCCCTCTTCAATGGACCATATCAATAAACGACAACCTTTAGAGCAAGTAAGTACCATAAAGATGTTTCTGCAATCATGCACTAAGTTATTGAATGATACATCATATGTTAAGGTCTTACAAAATATGCTATAAAGATGCAACACAAAGGTAGAAGGGAAGTTAGAACAGAAAACAATCAATCATCTCCATACAAGAAGAAGGACAAGCAGATAATTCAAACTAAATGCTAATATTGGGGATTTCAACATGGGAGATATTATACTGGAATTATGCTCTGAAGTAAATGTCTTACCTAAGAATACGTGGAAGTGTATGGGAGAACCCACACTAGGATATTCACTTGTCTAGTTGAAATGAGCAAATCAATACAAAGTGTTACCAATTGGAAGGATTAAAGGTGTGATAGTAGATTTGGATGGAGTGCGCACTATGACATATTTTGAAGTAATAGAGATAGTAGATGGCACAACACCTTACCCAACATTTCTTGGATTGGATTGATAATTTGATAACCAGGCTATAATCAACCCAAAGACAAGAAAAATGACTTTTGAATCAAGCGAATATAGAGTCATTGCACCATTGGATCCTTCATAAGGATAAAGGTTTGGAGAGGCCACTTGTTTGGATCTTGAAGAAATAAACCAATTGTATAGAACCATCGCGCGAGAAGAGTATTATGTTAACCCAACTGCATATGGGGTACTCAACTGGAGAAGCATTACATCATGTGCTTTCGACTCAGACACGGGTTTGGAGAATTGGCAACACCGATTACATGAAGTTTCCACAAGGAGGTGCACAAGAATAGATCCCGCAATAAGATGGGTTGGTACAAATATAAGAGAACCTCCCAGTTTTCATGGTTTCAATGAATTAGAGGATTTTTTGACAAAATATGAAGAGGAAGTGTTAGAAAATCAGAGGCTCTTATCCCTAGATATTTCACTCAAGGAAACACCTACAATATGGTGGGGTGTGCACAGAGAAACAATTCAGGATTGGTACCAATGTAAAAGATTACTGTGCATTAGATTTGGTGCAGAACCGGGGAGAAATAGAGTCCATAAGTATGATGGGGAAGGAACATCAGTTGAACACTTAAAGAAGTGCAAAACACAGTGGAGGATGACACCACCAGAGGAATGACCTCATCACTTTATCCATACATTGGAAGGAATCCCAACGAACTGGTATATAGACTAGGATATGCGCAGAGGAACTACAAAATGGATAGGATTACAACATAATTTTGTAGTAACCTTCTCATTTGAACATGAGAACCCCAACATTGATTTAGTGTTGAAGCTGATACAGGGAATGCTATATATTGATGAACCAGAAGTTGAAATCATGACAGAATATCAACTACAAAACATACAAACAATCAAAGAGTTACTCTCATGTTTCCATGTGGAAGAGGAAGCACTAGATGACGATGATCCACGAAACCTTCAAATTACAGAGATCGAGGGAGAAAGAGAGGTGGAAGGTCCATCTCTGGAGTCAGAAGTATTTTCTACACCAATCAAAGTTAAGAAAGTAAACATTGGGATGAACAACAATCCTAAAATGGAAAGTATTGGAGACTATTGAGATGAGAAAACAATAGAAAGAATAACAGAGTTACTGCGTGAATACAATGACATGTTTCCAACAACCTTTACAGAGATGAAAGGCATAGCAGGAGAGCTATGAGAGATGAAGATACCCCTCAAGCCCAAGTCTAGACATGTTAGGCAAAGACCTTACAGACTAAATCCAGTGTATAAGCAGAAAGTAAAAGCAAAAATTGATCGAATGTTGGAATGGAATTATAGAACCAGTCAAGGAATTTGAATGGATTAGTCCCATGGTAGTCCAAGAAAATAAGCAAGGCAAGATAAGGATTTGTGTCAATCTGAGGAAACTCAATGATGCTTTCTTACATGACCCTTTCCCTACCCCTTTTACAAATGAAGTCTTAGAGAATATGGGAGGCCATGAAGCATATTCATTTACAGATGGATTCTCAGGTTACCATTAGATCAAAATAGCTCCAGAGGACAGGTATAAGGCTACTTTTGCCACAGAATGGGGATCCTACCAATATACAGTCATGCCATTTGGACTGAAGAATGCACCAACCATATTTTCAAGAGTAGTTATAGCTTCTTTTAAGGAAATCATACATTAGTTTCTAGAAGTATATATGGATGACTGGACTGTATATAATCTGTTAAAGGACCATGTAGAAGTGTTAAGAATCATATTGGAAAGATGCAGGCAATGTCAGATCTCATTAAACATAAAAAAATGCATCTTCGATACACCTTTTGGAATATTGTTTGAACATATAGTGTGTAAACAAGGTTCACTAGTGGACCCTGCTAAGATTGCAATCATTGTGAGTTTACCATCACCAAAGTTAGTGTGCCAATTAAGAGAAACTGGGACATACAGGCTATTACAGGAAATTTATAAAGGGGTATGCACAAATTACTGCACCAATGGAAAAACTGTTAAATAAGGACACTATATTTTAGTGGAATGAGGACTATCAACAAGGATTGGAACCTTCAAAGGAAAATATGGTAACAACACCTATACTAGTATTCCCAGATTGGGAAAAGACATTTCATGTGCATGTATATGCATCAAACATAGCACTTGGAGCAATTCTGGTGCAACCAGGAGCAGGGGACTTAGACCATATAGCCTTTATAAGTAGAAAGTTGCCAGAATCATAGCGTAATTAAAACACCACATAAAGAGAAGGGCTAGCCATGGTATATACACTTCATAAATTAAGGAACTATTTACTGGGTAAACACTTTAAAATGTTCACCGACCATTCTGCCCTTAAATATCTAGTCAACAAGCCAGTGTTGGGGGGGAGGATATGTATATGGCTATTAGTATTCCAAGAATTTGATTTCAAAGTGATAGTCAAACTAGGGGAGATAAGACCTGATCACCTGTCAAGGGTAACTAATGGAGAAGAACCTACTAACTTGGAAGACAACTTCCATGATGCATAGTTATTTTCAGTATAGGTAGTTGATGAATACTTCGTTGATATTATTGAAGACTTAAGTACAGGGGTTGCACCACAGAACTTTAGCACTGGGCATAAGAAAAATATGGTAGTCAGAGCTGTAGACTATTAACTCATTGCAAGACATTTATATAAGATGAGTGCATAAAACATTTTGAGGTGTGTATTGGAACATGAATGTCCGAAAATTTTAGTTGAAGCTCATGAAGGTATAGCATGAGGACACTATGTAGGAAAAGCTACCATGTATAAGGTATTGCATGCATGATTATGGTGGCCAACAGTTCATAAAGATGCCAAGGAATATTGCCAGAAATGTGATGTTTGTCAGAGGGTTGGCAAACCCAACAATAGGGATGAGATGCCCCTAAAACCACAAGTGACCCTGCAGGTATTTGACAAATGGGAAATAGACTTAATTGTTGGACCGATTAATTCACCAAAAAAAAGGTCAGGAGCTATATATATCATTGTTGCGACTTAATACTTAACCAAATGGGCAGAAGCAACACCAGTCAAAGATTGTAGCGCATAGACAACAACACACTTCTTGTTTGAGCAAGTGATTACTAGATTTGGATGTCATAGGATATTGATGAGTGACCAAGGCACTCATTTTATCAACAATACCATCAGGGCGATGAATGAGAATTTTTAAGTCTATCACCAGAAGAGTACACCTTATCATTCGCAGGTAAATGGAACAGTAGAATATTTCAATAAGATTTTGGAAAATGCTTTGACTAAGACCTGTAATGTTAACATAGATGATTGGGAATTGAAAATACCATCAATACTGTGGGAATACATGAACACATGTAAGAGGTTGACAAGACATACACCATTTAGATTGGTGTATGGGCATGAAGCAGTGGTACCATTAGAATTTTTGGTACCCAGTCTGCACATAAAAACAATTACCAACATGACCGAAAGAGGCGTAGTACATGAGAAGTTAAATCAGCTAATGGAAATGGAAGAGGACATGATTCTGGAAGATTTCACCAGGAAGTGCAAAAATGATTCGGATTTAGGAGCGAAACGAACTGATTACAGACTGAATACCATAAACACAGAGATAGGAAGAATAACAAAAATATTCAGTGAACCATATCTTCTATTAAATAATGAAATAGGTTGAAACTGTAAAACGACAAAACTGAAACTTGCTTGAATGGTGGTAGTTATCTCTGAGAAGAGATGTGGCTGCTACGTGCATCAGTTTGAGTAGAAAATGGCTTACAATGAGGCTCCATAGGCCTTTTCATATTACCCATGAATTCCAAAACCCTAGACATCCAAAAACCTAACCCTAGAAGGTGAAATGCCAAAAGTCATGTGGGCCCTATGGGTAAGTTGGTGTAATTTGGTACCTCAACTTCCTAGGGTCATAAATTTTGCATACAACCTCCGGTTTAGGCACGTGATAGCCCATTAGAAAGGTATTTCATAGAAATACACATTTCGTCGTCAGACTCTTATTCCGTCTACAGTCTGAATGTGGCGAGCCAAAAAAACAATGTTTAGGGCCCCAAAACAACCCCAAAAGTACATCAAGATGTGATGACATGAAAACATACAAAATAGGCCAGTTGGATTAGGCGAGAGGCCACCCGTATCCACGTGGAGAATGTGTGAGGTTTCAGATAGCACCAGAAGTGTAGAACTCACAATTATAAAATAGTATAGAAAGACATGCTAAACAAAAATGGACACGAGGAGCCAGTTGGAATAGGTGGGTGTCGACCAATATCCATCTGGATCATTCCTCCCCCCTTAGAAAGAAATGGTCTCCATTGCGTTGAGTTCCCCCAGCAGGTGAGGAAACTTCTATTGGATTTGGCCCCAGGTGAGCCACTTGCCTTGGTGTAGGAGTTGCCTTTCCTTGACAACCCGATAAAGATAGATTTGTTGCTGGCAAGTTCCCTTGACCTGTGTGTCCACTATCTGATCGATGGATACTTGTTCCATGGAGTCAGGGTTGAGCTTTGTAGGTTTCAGTTGTTCGATGATCTCAGAGGTGTCCAATAATGGTGGAAAATATGGCCGAAGGAGGTCCACATTGAATACTGGATGTAGACCAAGGAAGGGTGGGGTGTTGAGCTCAAAATCATTGCTACCCACAACCTTGGTGATAGTGTAAGGCCCATAACGAAGTGGCCGAAGCTTCCGATGGGGCCCGATGAGACAATCCTTCTGCAAATGTAACCATACTTTGTCGCCAACCTAAAATTGGTGTGGTACCCTGTGTTTATCACGGCGCTACTTGTACTTAGCATTGGATTTCTGAAAAATCTCCTGGACCTGTTGGTAGATGTGATGAATCCGCTCAATGAATATGGTGGCTTTGTCAACCATAGACTGATCAAGGGAAGAGTCTGTCTATGGGGTGGAAAGAGGAAGTGCAACTTCAATGGGTCCCAAGGGTTGGAATCCCAGACCCACCTGAAATGGGCTATGACCGGTGGAACTATGGAGAGCCCCGTTGTAACTATGTTGGACATATGGGAGACTCTCGTCCCATGTATGGGGATGCTTATAATTGTACATGCACAAGATGTGCACAATCATCAGATTGACGACCTTGGTTTGGCCATCGGTTTGGGGGTGGAAAGAAGTGGATTTTGCGAGCTTGGTGTCCAACAGAGACTAGATACTCGACCAAAAGGTGTTGAGGAACCTTTTGTATCAGTCGAAGATGATGGTATGTGGTATCCCAAAGTGAATCCAAACTAGTTCAAAGAAGAGCTTGGCAGTATCGGCCGTTGTGACAGTCTTATTATAGGTTGTGAGGATGGCCATATTCGAAAACCGATCAACGACCACAAACACGCAGTCATTGCCGTGCTTGGTGGATGGAAAACCAGACATGTAATCCATGGAGATGGACTCCCATGGCTTCTTAGGAAGAGGCAGTGGGGTGTATAAGACTTTCTTCTTGATGGCTGACTTGGAAATGACTCATGCAATGCAAGATTTGATATACTTGCTGACGTCTAGTCAAAGTTTTGTCCAATAAAAATGCTTCTGAAGGACGACCACAATTTAATCTACGCCAAAATGTCCTGCCACCCGACTGCAGTGGGATTCCCAAATCAACTTTGCACACTCGTTTGTAGGAACACAGAGATGGCCTAGGTGGCAGAAGAGTCTGTCATGAATGTGAAAATCAGTGACAGTGGCGCCTGTACCCAAGAGCTGATATGTGGTGACAAAGTCCACATGTTGCTGGTAAAGTTGGGGCCACTATGATGTTTCATGTCCACAGGAATGGAGCACAGTGGTAAGTGAAACCACAGGAGGTCGACTGAGGTAGTCAACGACATGCTTGGAGATACATGTCTTATACTTGATGTTGAGATAGAACTGTTGCAGGTAGGTGGACCACTTCTTATGGCAGTCATTCTGCAATTTCCCCTGTGTCTGTATGAACTGCATAGGCTTGTGATCAGTGTGTATGATCGTCTCTGTCCCCAGAATGTAATGTTTCCATTGACGACATGCTTGTACAATGGAATAAATTTCCTTGTCATAGGTTGGGTATTTACGGACAGTATCAAAGAGTGTCTCACTATAATATGCCACTGGATGCCCGTGTTGAGTGAGAACTGTTCCCACAACATAGTAAGATGCATCAGTCTCAATCTCGAATGGTTGTTGCAGATTGGGCAAGGATATTATTGGAGTTGAGCACAAACAATGTTTTAGATCTTCAAATGCTCGTTGATTCTCCTTCCCCCACATGAACTTGGCCCTACCACCGCCCTTGGTCACTTGGTTGAGAGCCCAGACAATATGGGAGAATCCCAACACGAACCGTCGATAAAAATTAGCGAGTCCTAAGAAGCTCCGAAGCTTGGTCAATGTGGTCGGGGATGGCTAGTCACAGATGACTTGGATCTTAGCTGGATCAACATGTACCCCATACTCATCAACAATGTAGCCTAGGTATTGGACCCTGTTCATGCCAAAAGAGAATTTTTCCAAGTTGGCATAAATCTTGCGCTGCCGCAGAGTGCTCAAAATCTGCTGAATATGCCGCATGTGTTGCTCCCATGTTCTACTAAAGACGAGGATGTCATAAAAATATACTGCCACAAAGGAGTTGGTGAAGGGTCTCAATACATTGTTCATCAACCTCATGAAAGTGGCTGGTGCATTTTTTAAGCCAAAGGGCATGACTAGCCATTCGTAGAAACCTTCCTTAGACTTGAAGGTTGTCTTCCAAACATCCGTTGGTTCGATGGTAACCTGGTGGTAGCCAGACTTCAGGTCAATATTGCTGAAGAATTTTTTCCCCTTGAGTTGGTCAAGAAGGTCATAAATCCTGGTAATGGGATAGCGGTTCCTGACTGTGATTTTGTTTAAGGCTCTGTAATAAATGCAGAGTCGCCAAGTCTCGTCCTTCTTCTGCACCAGTACAATCGGGCTTCCGCAAGGGGAGGAGTTGGGTCTGATGTGCCCCTTATGAAGAAGCTCTTGGATCTGACACTTGATTTTGTCATTCTCCATCAGCGAGCTTTGATAGACTGGTCCATTAGGTAGAGGTGCACCGGGGGTCAGATCAATTGGATGCTTGACTTGGCAGTGTGTCGGTACCCCTGTAGATGAGACAAATATGTCTTTGTATTCTTCCACGATCTCATCCACTTGCTTCTGTTGCAAAGAGAGGTGTTGTCTAGAGGCCACGGATGTGGCAGTTTTTATTGCGGTTGAACAGTGGTTGAATGAGCATTGTCAAGCCAAAGATCA
>WSFP011556834.1:0-11147 GCA_009831015.1 Picea engelmannii
CTAGAATGGTGGCAACTTATCTCTGAGAAGAAATGTGACGGCTACTCGCATTCTCAATAAGACAATTACAATGAGGCTCTAAAGGCCTTTTTACAATAAATAGGAATGTCAAAAACCTAGACATCCAAAATCCTAACCCTAGTACATGAGGTGCCAAATGTCATGTGGGCCCCATTTGGGTAAGTCAGTACATCAACTTCTAAGGGTCGTAACTTTTGCATACAATCTCCATTTGACGCGCTCAATACCTTGTTAGAAATATCTATCTGAGGAATACAACTTTGATGTGAGCCTGTTTTCCCAAAAAATGTCGTTTAAAGCCTCAAAAATGGCTCCGGAAGTCCAGGACCCGAAAAACTTATAAAAATAGTAAATTACCAAAATTGCCAGAGATCTATTTTGAGCCGATTGGAAAAGGTGGGTGGCCACCGATATCCACCTTCAAATGAAGATGATTCATATGAGCCTATGAAGTCATTTGTACAATAAATAGGAATGCCAAAACCCTAGACATCCAAAAACATAATCCTAGGAGATGAAGCGCCAAAAGTCATGTGGGCCCCATTTGTGTAAGTCAACACATCAACTTCTCGGGGTCATAAATTTTTCATACGATCTCCCTTTGACATGATCAATACCTCGTTAGAAATATATATCCAAGGAATACAACTTTGATGTGAGTGACATCAAAGGAATTTTCATTTTGTTCCCCGTTTTCCCAAAAACTGTCGTTTAGGGCCTCAAAACGGCTCCGGAAGTTCAGAACCCAAAAAACTAGTAAAAATAGTAAATTACCGAAATTGCCAAAGGACTATTTTGAGACATTTGGAAAAGGTGGGTGGCCACCGATATCCACCGAGATCAATCTTACCTCCTTAGGAATAAATGGTCTCAATTGCATTGATTTCCCAAGGGAGAGGGAAAAGCATTTGATGAATCTACTTCTTGATGAGTTGATTGCCTTGTTAGAGAAGTTGCACTACATAGCTTGTTGAAGGTTGTCACAAAAATGTGGCTGGAAGAGTTGGACCTTTTTAAACAATTTGTCTACATGAGATATTTTTGTGCAAAAGGAATCTTTATACTTTGCTGCAATCTTGTTGACTTGCTTCTGTTGGATAGAAGGTGCTTGGGTCGAGGCTGTAGTGGTTGCAGTGTCCTTTTATTCACCTTTTGAACAGATTGTGAAGAAGATGAATTTTGCTGTATGAGATAATACCTTGCGACACTCTTTAGGTGGGACAATAGTTGTAACTATCTTTGGTATTTTTTAGAGATCACCCCCTAGAGTAAAAATGACACTACGAGGTTGAGACTCATAAATAGCATGGATTTTCCAGATATATGGTTGGCCCAACAAAACATCACAGACATTCAGTGGGGAAACATCACATAATACCTCATCCTTTAAGGGTTGGATCTCGTATTACAATTGAAACTATTGGATGACATAGAGATCTCATCCTTGGTAAAGCCACCTGATGTTTTATGGCTACGTGTGTGGTGTTCTCGACAATCCAAACTATTTGACAACCTCTACTGAGATGAGGTTATTTTGGCTTTTTCTATCAACAATAAAATGCAGCGAGGTCCCCTTCACCCACATATGTGAATGAAAAAGGCATTCCCCCTCTTCAGGGTCGGTTGGTTCTTTTGTTTGAATTGATACGATCATGAAAATAGCAGTGGGGTCTGTGTCGATGATCTATCTTTTACCAGTATTTTCAGAATCAGTTTTTGAATTAGGTTTTGGCTTCTTGTCTTTGATCTCAACCACCAATGAGTGTTTTGATCGACATTCATTGGTTTTGTGCTAGGGGATTTTGTGGAAATCACACCATTTTCCAAAGTCCTTCTTCATCTTCCCATGACCATTCTTTTCCTGTGGCTTAGATTGGTTTTCAAGAAGCTCTTTTTTAGGGTTGTTTTTCTCATACTTTGGTTGTTGTGGGTTTGCAGACCCGAAATCCCGTTTTTTTTGTGGATAATTTCTTCTCAATTTTAACAACATATCGATAAGCATAAATGAGTGATGAGATGTCCAAAAAATACATTTTAGTTTAGATGTATATGTGTAGAGACCTACGGTATTTCAGAACCAAGTGTCACTCAAAGTCTTTGATACCCATCTTGGTGCACAAGCTATGAAAGTTATTGGTGAACTCCATAACTTCTTGGCCCCTCTCTTGCCACAGTGTGGTCCATCTCATGTATTGATCCTCATATTTTCCAACAGGGTAATATTGTTTCTTTACCGCATCCACAAAAAAATCCCAAGTGGGTTCGGCCCCATATATTCTAGAATCCTATGTGGAAATTTGCTCCTAGTAAGTTTCCCACCAATGTTTGACACGAGGGAGAGCCTTAAGGAGCACGAATATGATATTTTCTCTGTTGGAAAAATTGTGAACAGAGGAATAACCTTCTAACAGATTTAACCATTTATCTAGGGCATCTGCATCTATCTGACCTTCAAATATAGGAATATTAAAATTGACCTTTATATTAAAAGGTGAGGTGCCTCCAAAGTGGTCGCTTGTTGAATATGCACCTGATGCTATCGACATGAATTGAAGGATATGGGAAAAATTCTCCATCATTTCATCCCTCTGTCGCATGAGAGCTTGCTCAAGCAACAGATTATTAGAATCATTTGATATGTCATTTTTCTTTGCTTCCACCATTGAGGGTTTCTTGGGTGTGAGAGAGGGATTTTACTTAAGAGAGACAATATCGAGACCCAATTTTCTATACTCAGATGCTGTCATAGAAATGAACTGAACAATGATCAAGAGAAGCCTACTCTGATACCATTGATCCAGATTATTTTCGACATGAAATGAGAGCAGAGATATAATAAATAAATGCATAGAGATGTTATTCATATCCAATAATATAACATAAATGTATCACATATGCAACCGTAAACACAAAGATACATTAATAAATGATTTCTATTAATGAAAGAAATGTACATAGACTGTAAAATAAATAGTGAAAGACTCGCTAGAATGGTGGCATCTTATCTCTGAGAAGAGATGTGATGACTACTCGCATTTGCAAGAATATGATTACAATGAGGCTCTGAATGCCTTTTTACAATAAACAGGAATGTCAAAAACCCTATACATCCAAAAACCTAACCCTAGTAGATGAAGCGCAAAAATTCATGTGGGCCCCATTTGGGTAAGTCAGTACATCAACTTTCCGGGGTCGTAACTTTTGCATATGATCTGCATTTGATGTGCTCAATACCTCATTCGAAATATCTATTCGAGGAATACAACCTTTATGTGACAAACATCAAAGGAACCTCTATGTTTGGTGCCGACACACGCTCCCTCACAACCCACAGGTTGAAAGGTCCACGTCAACACAGGATCTTTCTTCTCCCACTAGCCCGAAGAACTCTAACGTTCTTCTACTTCCCTATCGGGAAATCTTCATCCACAAAAAACTCTCACAGGATCCCCTCTTTACACTTGGGAGATCGGACTTCATAACTTCATGAATCCGGTGGTCGAACATTGGTCTCTTGAATCCCTGAAACCCGACAACAGTCAACGCTGACCTTTTCCTTTCCCTTTCGGAATTTTCCCTATTGCGATTTCAGCGATCGCGACATTGCGAAACTTGTCTCCCTGACTCCCGAATCTCGATTTGTCAAAACTCCGATGTGCTCACAAGATCTGACCTTCAATGTCACTTCACTTCATCGACACTTCAGAGTTCACAATATCGCGAATCCTAATGTAATGAGTTCAATACTTCACCCCACGAAACTCCTAAATGGAATGCCACCTGTCCACTTGATGACTTTGCTATGGCCCACACAATCCCCTTAGTCGTCGGGATTTCGTGTTTCGTGATTTCGCGATACCCGTTGCAATGTTTACGGGACGTCCTCCCATGAAAAAACCTGATACAAGTATCTGCGTGTAAATCCAATGACCCTTATGGCTCGGATCTACGGTCATGCCCCTCCTGAGATTAGAACCTTCTAGAACACTCATAGTAACTCGCCTACTCTTCGATGAGATCTGATGGCTCATGGGATTTCATGAATTCTCCTCAAAGAATTACGACCGTCCATTCTCTTCCTCTGAGAATCTCTGCAGAACTAACCATGGTGTCTCTCCCCACATAACTCGTCCTCCTACGGTCCCTCGTCACTATGCTTTCCTTCAACTCCTTCGAAGGTCCAATTACGTTGAGATTTCCTTACGACCCTGCATCTTAGAGAAGACTCTTGCATGCACTCCTTGTGGCAACCTTCAAACAGTTCCAAGTGTTGAATCCATTCGACTATGCGCACACCTGCAGCAGCAGTCTCAAAATACTTCACTCAGGTCCACAACCCTGAGACTTCACTCAGCCTGCGCACTCCTTGCACGCTCCTATGCTCAACATCACTTCTGCGTGAATGAGAACAAAAGCTAAACTACCTGATCCCTTTGTCAACGCACTCCTTGTGGACAATTCGACTGCACTCCTTGAAGGAACTCTTGCTCAGATAGAGAAACAATTGAAACTCATTCCTACTTCCTTTCATACTTCAAACTCAAAACATGAAATCATATACACAGCATATAAAGAAAATGTATAATAGGAAGAAAACATTCATGACCATATCATTCGACATCAATACACAAAGAACAAATACGAAACCATGAATTTGAATCAAACTCTTTCTATTAATCCAAATATTTGTACATGGGTGTTCCTACATAGCTCTCTGCATGCTCTTTCTCTTTTCAACAATTCTTCTTCTTCATGCTCTTCATACACTCATAATAATATTACAATACACAAGGAGGGTGTCTATATCTCGTTTCCCTCTTGCGCTCTAAAACCGTTTAATCTAGAATTAAATTCTATCTACTTGCATCAACTACTATAAATGCCTTCTACCTACTAAAGACAAGAGCAAATAGATCAAGGTCCATTTACATTATACAAGTGCACTTCTTATTAATGAATTCATTTAAGATTGCGCATCAAGTCTAAGGCAATTTCAAAATTTGCGTTGGTACTTGTCCAACTATCCTTTGTCTCTGCGCAAGCTCGCTTGATGTTAGTGATGCTCCTGCATCATACTCCCTCGCTTGAAATTTTTCATGGGCTCCTATCCATGAGCTCATGCAAAATCTGTCCATGCCTCTGGATCTCCGCTTCTCTCTCCTAGCTGGCATCTTCAATCGAATGCTCCTTCCATTTGACCAGATACTCAAAGTATTACTTTCGCCTAGTCCTCTTGCTTACTCTCTTGTCCATTATGCACTCCATCTGTGGATTTTATGCAACTGTCATCTACTTTGTCCACTGGATCATTGGCTGCTCAGTTCTAGTCCATGTTTCCTCAGCTTTATATGGGTACAAATCTAAGATATTGAATATCAGAGAAATTATGATCCCATCGGGTAATTCAACCTCATAAGCATTTGCCCCAAATTTCTTCAAGACCCTATATGGCCCGATTTTCTTCATCTTCATCTTATTATGTGTTCCTCTCGGGAACCTTTCCTTCCTTAAATGTGCTAGACTCATGTCACCAACCTCAAACTGAAGTTTTCTCTTATGCTGATCTGCTCTGTGCCTATCTTCTTGACTTGAATTCTGCAATCTCTCCTTCACTCGGTTGTGAAGTTCCTTCATCGCTTCTGCGAATTCTTCTGCAATAGTGCTCCTAGTTGCAGTTTCTTCTGAATCCCTCAGTTCAGAAATTCCTCTCGGCTGCATGCCATAGACAACCTAAAATGGACTCTACCCTGTGCTTCTATTAACCAAGTCATTATAAGAAAACTCTTCCTGTGGTAATACGTTGTCCCACTGGCTGTGGTGTTCTGTCACCAAGCTTCCCAACAATTCTTCCAGACTTCTGTTCACTACTTTTATCTGTCCATTCGTCTGAGGATGATAAGCCAAAATAAAATACAAGTTAGTTCCTAGCTTCTTCCATAAGGTCCTCCAAAAGTACCCTATGAATTTAGTGTCTCGATCCAAAACTATGCTTTCTGGTAAGCCATGAAGTCGAATGACTTCTTTGAAAAACAAATTCGTAATGTGAGTTGCGTCATTGGATTTCTGGCATGGAATGAAGTGTGCCATTTTGGAAAATCTATACACCACCACAAAGATTGAATCAAAACCTCTTTGTGTTCTTGGCAATCCTAACACAAAATCCATGCTGATTACATCCCATGACCTCTCTGGCATGGGCAATGGTTGATAGAACCCTGCATTCTGTCTTCTTCCCTTCAAATGATATCAAATTTTGCATCTGTCCACAGACCTCTTGACATCTGCTCGCATTCTTGGCCAAAAATATAACTCTTTCAACTTTGTGGACATCTTTTCGTGACCAAAGTGCCCTGCCAATCCTCCACTGTGTTTCTCCTTTAGCAGATTCTCCCTCATGGATCATTTTAGAATACACAATTGATTACCCTTGAACAATAATCCTTCCTGGATCATGTACTCTATCCATTGGCTTATGTCTCTAAGAATTGGATCCTCAGTTGCTTCATACGCTTCTTTAAAATCCTGATCATCTGTGTACATGTCCCTGAGATCATCAAAACGCAACGTTTTGACCCTGAACTCCTGCAACAAAAAACACTTCATGCTCAAAGCATCAACCACTTTTTTAGTAGTGCCAGAAATATGTTTTATCACAAAAGTGAAATTTTTCATATATTCAACCCATTTAACATGTCTCTGATTCAACTTTTCCTATTGAGTCACAAACTACAGTGCATGATTGTCACTGTATAAGACAAATTCTTTTGGGATCAAGTAATGTCTCCATTTCTTTAATGCCTGAATGATAGCATAAAACTCCTTATCATAAGTGAAGTATTTCACTTTCTCTTCATTCAACTTTTCATTGAAGTATGCTATCGGCATGTCTTCTTGACTCGAGGCTGCCCTGATTGCAAATCTTCTTGCATCACATTTCACTTGAAATGTCTTTTAGAAATCTGGCAACACCAGAACTGGTTTTTCTGTGATCTTCCTCTTCAACAGATTGAAACTCTTTTTAGCCTCTTCTGTCCAGTGGAAAGACTTTTGTCTTTTCTTCACTGTGTCCATCATCACTGCACTAATTCCACTGAAATTCCTGATGAATTTTCGGTAGAAACTAGCCAATCTGTGAAAACTCCTCACATCAAAAACATTCTTTAGTGATGGCCAATTCTTGATTACCTCCACCTTATCTGGATCCATCCTCAACTCATTTGTAGAAATAACAAACCCCAAGTAAATGATATATGTCTTCATAAATGAGGACTTCTTCATGTTTATTAACAACTTCTCCTGCTGCAATTTATGCATCATTGTAGCCAAATGCTTCAGATGCTCTTCCATTGTTTTACTGAAAACCAGTATGTCATCTAAATACATGATAACAAATTTCCCGATGAACTCCTTCAGGACTTCGTTCATCAACCTCATGAAGATACTTTACGCATTTGTTAAGCCAAACAACATAACAAGCCATTTATACAACCCTTCATTGGTTTTGAATGTTGTTTTCCACTCATCACCCTCTCTCATGCAGATCTAGTGATAACCTCTTTTCAAATCAATCTTTGAAAAATACTTTGCTCCACTCAGGAAATCCATCAGATCATCCATCCTTGGCAATGGAAATCTGTACCTGATGGTTATCTTGTTAATCACCCTCGATTCAGTACACATCCTCCAACCTCCATCTTTCTTCGAACTGAGCACTGTTGGAACAACACATGGACTCAAGATTTCCCTGACTAATCCTTTGTCCAACAACTCCTGGACTTTCCTTTTAACCTCTTCATTCTCTTGCGGAGTCAATCTGTACGTGGATTTATTTGGCAAACTGGCTCCTGGTATGAGATCAATATGATGACTCACACTTCTGATCGATGGCAACGAACGAGGTAATTCATCCACTACTATGTTAGCGAACTCTTCCAGCAGTTCCTGAACTTCTTTTGGTAAATCTTACACCTTTGTGCTGGTCAAAAAAATTATAGGTTTTTTGACCACAATGAACTGTGGATCTTCCTTCTTCTTAACCTCTGTAAGAAGTTCCTTCCCACTCATGAGAAGTATAGTGTTGTTTACTTCTAGCTTCACCTCCTTATCCTTGATTGGGAGCAACATGTCAGTCATCCCATTCTTCTCTAGGGTGTATGTGTTCATTCTCCCATCATGAATCACATTACTGTCATATTGCCATGGTCTACCCAACAATAGATGAAAAACATCCATAGGAATGAAATCACACAAGATATTGTCATTATATCCTCCTATCTTAAATTCAACTAAACATTGTTTAGTGACAGTTACCTGGTATCCTTTCTGTATCCATGAAACTCTATATGGGCTTGGACGATCAGTCGTCTCCAGCTCCATATTTTCTACCATCTCCGTAGAAATGAGATTATCCGTGCTACCACTATCCACGATGACCTTGCATACTCTGTCCTTGGTCTAGCAAGCAGTCTTGAAAAGTCTGGTTCTTTGGACTGAACTCTCCACCTCCTTCTCTGGTGTCAAAAGGACTTTTCGCATCATTAGAGATCTTCTGCCTTCAACGTCTTCTGCCTCAACATCCCGCCTCTGTGCTTCGGTGATGTGAGCTTATCCACTTTCCTTCTTTTTATCTAGACACTCGTAAGACTTATGCCCATTCTTTCCACATGTGAATCATGTTATTACTCCACCTCTTCCTCTTCCTTTACCTCTAGTACGAGGAAATGTATTATTATCAGCATAATCTCCTCTCTACTCAGTATGCTGCCCTCACTGTGAGGTTTCACCTCTCTTAGTTCGAGTCTGGGGTTTCTTCCAGTCTTCTTTAGTCTTCTGATATTTTTCCTGGGCAACTGATTTGCCTCTAGGCTGACTTCTGCCTCGGCCTCTTTGACTCTTCTTTTGGCTCAACTTCTCTTCCGCTTTTAGAGCCATCTGATAAGCATATTCCACCGTTCGGATGGTTACCATGCTCATCTCATCCTAGATATCATATCTCAGGCCATTCATGTATCTGGCAACTTTTTCATCATGGCTCTCTCGATGACCTACCCTGATGTTTAGTTTGTAGAATTCCTCAGTGTATTCTTTCACTGTCATCAACTTCTGTCTTAGGTTCTTCATCCTCCTGAATAGATTAATTTGATAATCTATGGGGATGAATTTTGCCTTCATCTTCGCGATCATTCTGTCCCAGCTCTTAATCTTTGGCTTGCCTTTGCAACGTCTATCAGCTTGTAGTTCATCCCACCACAATGCTGCATGTCCCTTCAATCTTGTGACAACGTGCTTGACCTTCTTGTCTTCCTCGACATCTTCATAGTCAAAGTACATGTCTAGATATCTAATCCAGTCTAGAAGCTCCTTTGCATCCAAGTTTCCCTAACAAAATGGAATGTCCATTTTCGCCCTTGCACCCATCCTGGAAATAGCTCTAATAAAACGTTCATTTGATGCATCTTCAGCTGCAACTTCTTCTTCATGTTCATCCTCAATCTCACTTTCGAAATCACTGAGATCCCCAGCATTGACTGTGCGTCATTGTGTTGTCTCCATGTCTTCGAGTCTGGCTCGTAGATCATGCATCTCTCTCTCCATAATTGGATCAGTCATTTTCCTGCCTCTTCTTCTAGGCATTTCCCTATCCTCTGGTGGATCAGGTGTTTGCATGTCCCTTCTCCTTGGCGGCATGGTGAATTCTCTTTTTTTTTTCTCTGTTATAGAAAGTAAAGAACCTTTTTGTGCTCTGATACCAAAAATGGTGCCAATGCATGCTCCCTCACAACCTGCAGGTTGAAAGGTCCAAGTCAACATAGGATATTTCTTCTCCCACTAGCTCGAAGAACTCTAACGTTCTTCTACTTCCCTATCAGGAAATCTTCACCCACAACAAACTCTCATGGGATCCCCTCTTTACACTTGGGAGATCGGACTTCGCAAATTTGTGAATCCAGTGGTCGAACGCTGGTCTCTTGAATCCCCAAAACCCAAAAATAGTCAACGATGACATTTTCCTTTCCCTTTCAGAATTTCCCCTATCGTGATTTCGATGATCGCGATGTCGATAAACTTGTCTCCCCGACTCCCGAATCCCGATTTGTCGAAACTCTGATGCACTCGCAAGCTCTGACCTTCAATGTCACTTCAATTCATCGGTACTTCAGAGTTCGCAATATCGTGAATCCTAATGCAATGAGTTCGGGAATTCACCCCATGAAACTCTGAAATGGCGTGCCACCTGTCCACTTACTGACTAAGTTGTGGCCCACACAATCCCCTTAGTCGTCGAGATTTCGCGTTTCCTGATTTCGCGATTCTCGTTGCAACGTTTACGGGACTTCCTCCCATGAAAACCCGATACAAGTATCCGCATGTAAATCAGACAACCCTTATGGCTTGGATCTATGGTCCTACCCCTCCTGAGCTTAGAACCTTCTAGGACACTCACAGTAACTCGCCTGCTCTTCCGTGAGATCCGATGGCTCACAAGATTTCATGAATTCTCCTCAGAGAATTCCGACTGTCCATTATCTTCCTCTGAGAATCTCTGTAGAACTAACCAAGGTGTCTCTCCCCATGGAACTCATCCTCCTATGGTCCCTCGTCATTATGCCTTCCTTCAACTCCTTCGAAGGTCCAATTCCTTTGAGCTTTCATTACAACCCTGCGTCTTAGAGAGGACTCTTGTGTGCACTCCTTGTGGAAACCTTCAAACACTTCCAAGTGTTGAATCCCTTCAAATCTACACACACCTGCAGCAACAGTCTCAAAATACTTCACTCAGGTCCAAAACCCTAAGACTTCACTCATCCTATGCACTCCTTACATGCTCTTGTGCTCAACTACACTTCTTCGTGAATCAGAACAAAAGCTAAACTACCTGAGCCCTTTGTCAACGCACTCCTTGTGGACAATTCGACTGCACTCCTTGGAGGAACTCTTGCTCAGATAGAGAAACAATTAAAACTCATTTCTACTTCCTTTCAGACTTCAAACTCAAAACATGAAATCATATACATAGCATATAAAGAAAATGTATAAAAGGAAGCAAACATTCATGAGCATATCATTCGACATCAATACATAGAGAACAAACACGAAACCATGAATTTGAATCAAACTCTTTCTAT
>WSFP011556835.1:0-11146 GCA_009831015.1 Picea engelmannii
CATTGGTTGTGTTTCTGGTGGTGTCTTTTTCCTCTTCTCAACTGTTATCCAACCTTCTTTGGCAGGTAGTGATGTTGTTGTTGATTCAATTATCCCCATATTTCCCTGATCCGGGGGACTTGTTTTCTTTGGGGATGTCAATGATGCTTCATCTTTATCATCTTTATCGGCCTCGTCTGCCCAAATTGAAGGAGGTGGGGGGATGAAAAGAACTTTGCTTTCTTTTCTTGTATCAGGAGTGTCTGAAGCCTTTATACTTTCTATTCCCGGATCAAGAGAAGTTGAAGCTTTACTCTTCGGATGAGGGACGTTCTTGGAAGTGCCTTTGGAGTCAAGGCTCGGAGGGTCTGATTCTAAAGAAGATTTTCAGGTGTTTGTAATAATTAGTTGATGATCTTCATTGGAGCCTTCCCACCATGTTGATTTGCGTTGTTGTTTTCCCGCTTTCTTGTTTCCCTTGGTGCATTGAGCTGCTATATGCCTGTTTCGAAACAAGCCCTGCAACGCAGTGAGATTCTTTCATAGTCTAGCTTTTGGGTCCAGGTGTAGTTTTTGCAACCCAAATTAATTTCTGCTGGAAACCCTTTGCTAAAGTCCATTTCCACGCAGATTCTAGCATAAGAGGTGGTGCTATGAATTCTAGTTTCTTTGCTTGCAAAATAAAACTTTCCTAATGCCGATCCAATATCTCAGAGAGAAGTTTCGCCCCAAAAATGCAAGGGAAGATTCGGGAGTCTGACCCAAACTGGAGCAGAAGAAAGAACAGTAGTCAGAGGATTGAAGCAATGAGTCCATACCATCATGCACAAACCTGAGTTTCCCCAAAACCAAGGGCAAGAGGCTAGGATCAAATCTCGATCTGCTGCCAGATCAAACTCTGCAATGAAGAAACCCTTCGGGCAAGGGTGAATGAACAAATCTTCCTTGATGAGAGGCTTCCAGTGGGCTGAGATCCAACCATTGAGATCCACAAGCCGCGGCCAAAGTCCATTGAACCGACAGATTAAAGCATTTTCCCGAAAGTAATCTTCCTCATCTTCAGCTTCCTGGCCCATGAGAAGAGAGATCGCTGAAGCTTCTTTAACTGAGTAGACAGATGGGAAGGAACGAGTTGAGGATTCTGATTTAACAACCTCACTGTAGGAAGTTGGGATGCTACCCGAAGGACCGGGGGCGAGAGGAACCGAGCATAGCTTATCTGCAAAACCGTGTTGGGCAGAGCTGCCGTTGGAGAGGGGCCGTGTTGGAGAGGAACCGTGTTGGAGAGGAACCGCGCATGGCTGGCTGAGAGGAAGCCGCCATTGAAGAGAGAGCTTCGGTCGTTGAAGAGGGAGCTGCGACCATTGAAGAGAGGGCAGTTGCGGCCAAGAGGCTGAGCTGCAGAGGGGAGGGCGGCTAGGGTTTAACCCTAGCCGCAGAGGCGCCGTGAAGCACCCGGAGCATCCATTTTTTTTTTATTCTCTTTCCAAAAGGTGGTGAGCTTGGCTCAGAACGGTTAATTAGGCAGCGAGCAACGACCATGTTCGGGTTTGAACTCGAGACCTGACCGTCATTACATGACCGACCTTACCACTACTTATATTTAAAATGTCTACTTATATTTTTAAACAAGTAAGCATGAAATATCGCCAATTTTTTTTTAATGATATTCATCAACGTCCCCATTTTTTCATCTATAAGGGAAACTATAAAGTGCCAAAAAGAGTAAGAAAAAATGACCAAAAATATTTTTACTTACTTGCGTTCAAGGAACCCAACCATGTTTGAACAAAGTGAAAGTGATAACTAGAATTAAAGACCATTCCCTATTAATTTATGAGTGCTACTATCGGTTCACTGGATTCATGCATTGTGGCATTTAATACCACCCAACATTGATTAAGTTTCAGGCATACAAAGTTATATAGTAGCCTAGTTGATAGTGGTTCTCCAACATCAATGGTCTAGGTCTTTCATAGTAGGTCTAGCAATTGTGCGGTTTTGAGATATGATGCGTTAGTCGAGTTACACTATCCAAGAGGTGCAACATAAGGAATTATTTATTGGTGGTTTGTTACCCCATATGCAAACGTCGTTACTAGAATAATAACTAAATGCATAGATAAAAGATTTAGAATGTGTAATGCAGTTAGAGTCTATTTGTGTATTAGTGGAAGCATCCATTCCAGGATTGGCACAGTTTCAATACCAATTGATAGCTTTGTCTGGGTAGATGCAAAAGTTGGTGAAGGGAAAAAAATGTGAGAGAGGAAGTGTGGTGCATGCTCTGAAAAACAAAGGGCCACCGACGAAATGACTGCCCCATGACCAAGTTAAAACATATAATTTCAGATGGCAACACCCCATTATTTGATTGAACCAAATGGATTACCACCTCGATGAAACTCTCTAATTTGGTAGAACTTAATAGTTCATAAGTGGTTCAAGAACCTAGGATATCCTCTTTATCAAATCTGTTGTTATCACTTGTTTCTTAACTATTGGGATGACTTCCATTATATTATATAGTATTATATTATATACTTGAGTGTCATGGAAAAGGTGACAAAGGAGGGGATTGAAAAACAAGGTATAGTGGGACCCTCCACGCTAAATCTTGGATGTTTCATCATGTTAGGTACCAGATTTATTATATTAAGAAAAAAATAGAAATAATGCAGAAATTACCAACAGAACAACAAAATGTAGAGAATCACAACAAAAAATGATACCTTTATTGATAGAAAGCAATGTTCACTTGCCTCTTTGAGGGGGAAACCTCCAATAGATAAACACTCTATACAATAATTCTCAAGACAAGGATTTATCATGCCTCCTACTCTTATTTATACTAGTTCTATCTTCTAAAGAACATTATAGAGGAAGATCTTTCTAGAAGAAGAAGCTTCTATTAGGTCTTCTTACATTTACTTTTTCACATTTATTAAATAGGTATTATTAACTAATGTCGGCCTTTATTACATGGAAAATATATTATTCTACCTATGTGAGGGGTTAGGAAAGTTAGGTCCCTAACATTGCCTCCCCCTTGAAGAACAACCTTGTCCTCAAGGCTTGAGATGAGGAAATTGTTGGAAAATTGCGGCCAACTTCCATGTGGCATCTTCTGGAGTTGTATCTTTCCACTGAACTAAAACTTCCTTGATGGTGCACTAATGAAGACAATGCTCTTGCTGGTCCAAGACTGTTTGTGGCTACAACCAAATGGAACCTTCTTCATCCAACTCGGGGAGAATAGTTTGAGTTTGGCACTTCGTTCCAAACATTTTATTTAAGCATGAGACATGAAAAACATGATGGAGCTTATAATGAGTGGGAATAACTAACTGGTATGCCACAAACCCCACTCGCTTGAGAATGATATAAGGACCATAAAATTTGGGAGCAAGTTTCTGACAGTGTTGAGATTTGAGTGAAGTTTGCTTATAAGGTTGCAAACGAAGAAACACCTGGTCCCCTTCAACAAATTGACGTTCGGAATGAACCTGCTATGCTTGTTGCTTCATGATATTTTGAGCCATGACCAAATTTTATTTGAGGGTACAAATAATGGCCTCTCGAACTGTAATATTTTTGTCAACCTCCTGAACCTTCGAGACACCTGGTATGTATGAGAGAAACGACGATGGATTTTGTCGATAGACTTCTTCAAAAGTAGTCATGTGAGTCGCTGCTGGTAAGATGTGTTCTACCGCCATTCAACTAGGGGTAACCACTGAGCCCACTTATTTTTTTTGTTAGATGCAAACCACCTCAAATATGTTTCCAACTTCAGTTTGGCCATCAATTTGGGGATGATAGGTGGCGCTGAGATGCAATTGTGTTCCTTGGATCCTGAACAATTCTTGCCAAAAATTGTTGGTGAAAGTGGGATCTCAGTTAGAGATAATAGAATGAGGCATGCCATGAAGTTTGAAGATATTATCCATGAAATATTGAGCCACTGTGGATGCAGTGAACGGGTGTTGAAGAGCATAGAAATGAGCATATTTGGAAAGATGATCAACTACCACCATGATGACTGACTTATTGCCTGATTTAGGTAAGCCAACAATGAAATCCATAGAAATATGCCTCCAAATAGCAGGGGAATCAGAAGCGGTTGGAGTTTTCTTGGAGCTTTGACTATTTCTCTCTTGTTGTGTTGCAAGACATCACATTCAGTCACAAAGGTGCGAACATTCTATTTCATACCATCCTATAAAAAAGAACATTTGACCCATGCATAGATTTTGGTAAACCCCGAATGCCCATCTATGGGTGAAGCATGAAGCTCATAAAGCATCATGGATTTAAGTTGTGACTGTTTGCTTAAATACATACGACCTTTGTAGTAAAGATCTTCATTTTTCCAAGAGTACCATGGAGAAGCTAGAGAGTGGTGTTGCAATTGTTGGATTAGGTGAGAAAGTTTGGGGTCTTACAACCATTCCTAGTGAACAACTTGGAGCCAATATGGTACAATGAAGTAGAGGAAAAAGAGAGACCCTTCTTCTTCATACTTCTTGGAAAGAGTGTCAACAACCACATTTTTTCCCTTCTTGTAAATGATCTCATAATCATATCCAAATAGATTGGTCACCATTTTTGTTTCTCTAGGGATGAAATTCGTTGTTCTAGAAAATACTTGAGGCTCTGGTGATCAATTTTAATCTGGAAGCATTTCCCCAATAGATAAGGACGTCAGAGATCCACGACATGCATACTAGCCAACGTTTCCTTTTCATAGATTGATTGGCCCAAATGTCTCTGTGAAAGTTGTTTGCTAGTGAAGGCCAAAGATCTGCCATCTTGCATGATGACTTCCTCAATTCTTTTCCCTAAAGCATCACATTCTAGGACAAAGGTATTAGTGAATTCAGGAACTGTCAGGACATGAGTCATGCACACAACGTCTTTCAAGGAATGGAAATATTGATCAACTGCTAAAGTCCAAGTGAAAGCATTCTTTTTAAGGAGAGCAGTGAGAGGTGCTGCATTTTTTCCATAATTTTGAACAAACTTGTGATAATATCCCGTTAAACCCAGAAAACCACGGAAGCTCTGGATATTTTTAGGGCGAGGTCAATCCTACATAGCTTCAATTTTCTAAGGATCCACACGTACGCCATCCTTGCTGACAATATGACCTAGGTACTCCACTTCCGAGGCTCCAAAGGCACATTTAGATTGTTTGAGGAAAAGTTGGTGTTGAGAGAGTAGATGGATAACTTGATCCACATGGGAAAGATGGGTTGTCCAAGTTTACTATAAATGAGAATATCATCAAAGAAAACTAAGACAAAATGACAAAGAAAAGGATGAAATACATGATTCATGAGACTTTTGAAAGTGGATGGGGAATTACATAGGCCAAATGGCATTACCAAGAACTCATAGTGACCCTTATGAGTTCGAAATATAGTCTTGGGAATGTCTTCCTCTTTCATATGTATCTGGTGGTAGCCATAATGTATATCAAGTTTAGTAAAGTACTGGGAAACACTCAATTCATCAAAGAGATCATCAATTCCATGAATGGGAAATTTGTCTTTGATGGTGAGTTTGTTGAGGGCGTGAAAGTATGGACACATGCACCAAGTGCCTTTTTTCTTAAGTACCATGGACATATGAGAAGAATAGGGACTAGTACTAGGACGGATAACACCCACATCGAGCAATTCTTGAACAATTTTATCAATTTCATTCTTCTGGGAAAAGGGATGGTGATAAGGGCGAACATTGGGAGGAAGACCACCCAGGATGAGAGGAATGGAATGATCAAGAACATGAAGGGAAGGGGGAAGTCCATGGGGAGTGGGAAAAACGACTTCATGTTTGGAGATGATAGATTGGAGATCAAGATGCAGAAAGGGGGTCTCAACTATTTGAATGGAATGGATTTGGGTAATAATTCCCGAATGACCTTTTTTTAGGAGATTTTCCATTTGATGGAAATTGATGATCTTAGGGGAGCTTGTTGTGATTCCTTGGAACTTATACTGTCGTCCCTCCTATTGGAATTGCATGGTTAATTCCTTAAAATCCATGAGAATGGCGCCCACAGTGTGTAACCATTCAACACTGAGCATAATGTCACAACCACCCATGTCGATAGAAAACATATGAGATTTCAGGTGGTATTGACTAATTTGTAAGCACACATTTTCACAATGCCCGCTACATTTCATGGAATTGCCATTGGAAATCATGATTTGAAAATTGTTGACGACACAGATATAGAAATTGATTTCCTGGGAAATGCGGAGGTGAATAAAATTGTGGGTGATGCCATTGTAAAAAAGGATGATGAATTTCCTATGCTTAATGTAGCCAATTGGTTTGAGGGTTTGGGGAGCAGAGAAGCTAGCGAGGGCATGTAGGGAAATCAACGGTTCAACTTCTTGTGGGTCAATGGGTGGAGTAGTATCATATGTAGGGGGTAGCTCTTCTACATGGGGGACTTCACTCCTCGTCAACAAAATCCTCTAAAATGGCCATAAAAATATTTTGTTCCTTACACTTCTGCCCGAGAAAATATTTGTCATCACAATTATAGCAAAGACCCTTGAGTTGGCATTCAACCATTTATTATTGACTTAATTTTTGGACCTTGGGAGGGGTGGCAAGAGGGGTAGGATTGGTAGGGAGAGGGAGAGAAAGAAAATAGGGTTTTCGGTTTTGGGAAAAAACAACCCGTTGTGCTTCTTTGGCACATTTAGTAGCTTCCAACCAAGTTTGGCGAAAATCCATGACAACCTGGGCTCAAATTTCATCCTTTAGGAAACTGATAAAGCATTCCATGAAGAAGGCATATGTCATGCCCTTCGTTATGAAGGACAAGTGCTCAAAGGTGATTATAAAGTCTTCCACTATGCCCGACTATTTCAACTTGGTCAAACGACCTAAATAGTGGGTGTCAACATCAAAGCGTTCATAGAGCTCTGCAACAAACTAGGTCCAAGAAACATACCCCTAGCATGCATTTTTACGCCATTGCCACCATTTTCAGTGTTTAGGATCTAGATAGAGAAAGACATAACGAAGTTTGTCCAACTCATTGATAATGCCATGAAAAGAAAAATATTGCTTTATTTGAGTGACTCATCCCGTTGGATCTGAGTCATCAAATTTATTGATCTCAACTCTGGGAAGACGAGAGTCACGATAAAAGGAGTTGGATTGAAAGGCCATAGAATGGGAGGAGTAAACACAATCTAAGTGGGAAGTGTGAAAATTTGGAATTGATGGAAGAAATATCAGAAGTCACTTGCTAGATACTCTCCTTGTTCTGGTTGATGGAAACTTGCAGGTCTTGGTTGCGAGTGTTGGTCATTTGGAGAGGAGGGGTGCCTATAAGGGGAATTGGGTCCATTTAAAAAAGGCATATATGTGATATATATGACTGGGATCACAACAAAAATGGAAATCCAATGGCATATATTCCAAATAAGGGTGTCGAGAAGGGTGGGTGGGACCAAACAAAAAGGGCTTATAAATGATAGGTTGCAAATAAGGGTGTTGGGAAGGGGGTCGAGTCCATTGAAAAAAAGGCTTAAAAATGATAGGTACCACTGTGATTAGGGTGAGGAGAGGAATCCAATGGGATAGGTCCCGAATAAGGGTGCCAACGAGAGATTTTCTGTCGGAATTTCACATCCAAAATACAAGAGGAAAGTTTGAGTGACAATAGATCTTGTATGTTCCTTTTCTGTTTTGTTTCTTTCCCAGGAGTTAGGGTTTACATAGTTCCTAAAAACAAGGGTTTTCCTTGTGCTATAGCTCTCTAATATACATGTGGGGTTGAATAATGGTACTCGACCCAATATCTCAGGGTACCAACTAAGGAGGCTTGACGTCCCATTAGCCATACTACACGATTACTTAAGTACTAGAGAGTATCTTCTCAAGTGTTGTTCTCAGTGTCACTATAGTAGTTAGGCGACCGATCGATTGATCTACAACTGGTTTCAGGAGACCTAGAGGACTTTCGATATACCCGCCAATACGTGGGAGTGATGGCCGTGTACATGTTATGTTTGATGCGGTACTATTCGAGGGGTACCAACATGGGTTACAGAGGTTTCCAACAAGGTGAAATGTTCATTTCTAGGAAACCCTTTGAAACCGTATGTATTTCTTGCGTGTAGTCTTCCCCACTGTAGTTTTACCCACTTAGTGATAGATCTATGTGCTTTAAAGACGCCGAAAGTACACATCTCTACCATGAAAAAAAATTCCCACAGTTGTCGCAGAGGAAAGTGCTCTGATACCACTTGTTAGGTACCAGATTTATTATATTAAGCATAAAATATAAATACTACAGAAATTACCAGTGGAACAACAAAATGTAGAGAGTCACAACAAAAAATGATACCTTTATTGATATAAAGCAATTTTCACTTGCCTCTTTGAGGGGGAAACCTCCAATAGAGCAATTCTCCATTACAATAATTCTCAAGACAAGGTTTTCTCATGCCGCCTACTCTTATTTATACTAATTCTATCTTCTAAAGAACATTATAGAGGAAGATCTTTCTAGAAGTGAAATCTTCTATTAGGTCTTCGTACATTGAATTGTTCACATTTATTAAATAAGCCTTATTAACTAATGTCGACCTTTATTACATGGAAAATATATTATTCTACCTATGTGAGGGTTAGGGAGGTTAGGTCCCTAACACATCAAGGTAAAATTTCTAACAAAAATAGTAACTATCTTAAGTTTGGTTTATAGAGATTCATGATTTTACTCAGTGTTTCGCCATACTATTTTTTGCTCCAACATCTAATGGAGGAAAAAATAACATGGGGCCCCTCCTTTGTTTGTATTTTTGGAACTTCAAATGTTAACTTTACTAAGGATTTTTCTTCCTTTACTTTGAATTTTTGTTTTGTTTATGGAACATGTCCTGGTTCTTTTCCCTTTGATCTCATTGGGCCCAAAAAAATTCTTTGATCTTATCCTCATCTTTTGAGCAGCTTGCTTTACCCCTTATAAATTATTCCAAAAACTTGTACAAACTTTCTTTTTACATCTTCTAGAAGTTTTCTCCTTTCCTTGTGACATATTGCATCGCTCCAAAGTTCTTTTCCTTGAGGCATATTGTGTCTCATTAAACTTTCTAGTTCTGCGACATGTTGCATAAGACCAATATTTTCTCTTTTGTGGCATATTGTACCAAACTTGATTTTCCTGCTATACATTGCATCGCAACAAAGATCATTTTTTTGCGATACATAGCATCACAAAAAAGATAATTTTCCTATGAGACATTACATCAGGGACTTGTTTCCTTTGTGATGTATCACACATTATTTCTCTTTATTTGTGACACATCATGTATCACATGGAAAACACTTTTAGGTGTGACATATCCCACTATGTAAAACTTTCCTTAGGTGCAATACATTGCACCACAAAAAACTTTACTTCATTGCGATACATTGCATCACTCCAAATATATTTTCATCATGATACATCACATCACTCCAAAGATATTTTCCTTACGACATATCACATCACTCCAAAGTTATTTTCCTTGTGGAATATCACATCTCATTAAATTTTCTATCTTTGCGACATGTTGCACGAGACCAAGATTTCCTCCTTTGTTGTGTATTGCACCAAACTTCATTATCATGCGATATATTACATTGCAACAAAATTTCACTTTCTTGCGAATTGCATTGCTTCACAAGAAATATCATTTTTTTGCAATACATCGCGTCACAACAAAGATCATATTCTTGTGATACATCGTGTTGCAGCAAAGATAATTTTCCTGTGAGATACTTCACGTAACAACAAATATCATTTTCTCAGGATACATTATGAGATGGACTTGTTTCCTTTGTGATGTATCACACATGGTTTCTTTTTATCTACGACACACCACATATCACACAAAAAACACTTTTAGGCACGACATATTGCACTGCACAAAACTTTCCTTAGGCACGATACATCACACCACATGAAACTTTACTCCATTGTGATACATCACATCGCTCCAAAGATTTTTTCAACGCAAGACGTCACATCACTCCAAACATCTTTTCCTTCCAACATATTGCATTGCTCCAAAATTGTAAGTTTTCCTAGTGGCATATCACATCTCATTAAATGTTTTATCTTTGCGACATGCTGCATGAGACCAAGATTTCTTCCTTTGTGGTGTATCGCACCAAACTTCATTTCCCCGCGATACATCGTATCAAAAAAAAATTTACTTTCTTGTGATATGTTGCGTCACAACAAAGATAATTTTCTTGCGATACATAGTGTCGCAACAAAGATCATTTTCTTGTGATAAATCATGTCACAACAAAGATCACTTTCTTGTGATACATCACGTAGTAACAAATATAATTTTCTAGTGATACATCCTCTCGCAATAAAGATCATTTTCCCGTGATACATTACGTCGCAAGGGATATCATTTTCCTGCAATACATTGCACACAATTTTCCTTTCATGTGACACATTGATTTGATCCTTAATGTGATAGGTTATAATTTTTCTTTAAAGGGTTCAAATACACAAAAGGATACTTTTGAATCTATAACATTCATTTGTTCATTTGTCAACACTATTTTCCTTCATCCACTAAGTGAACAAGCCCCCAGTTGACCAAATAACTGTATGGTTTTGCACCAAAAGTCAATTAACCAGCACTGACAAATATGCATTCCTTCCAACGCTTCTAAGGGTTTCCGAATCTAGCTATCTAAGCTAAGTAAGCTCTCTTTCGATCTAGCCACAAAACTTAATCTTTTATATCAAAGAAAGATTGATCTCAATCAAATTGCATAATAAACAATCATCCATGCCACCTTTATGCATATTACGTGTTTGCTCTAATCCAAATGGTTCTACCAACAAAGTAAACTACCTTTCCTGTGATTGTTGCCTCTTGTTTTGAATCTCAACCAAAAGCAGGGACTCGTTGCCTCTTGTTTTGAATCTCAACCAAAAGCAGAGACTTGACTTGTTGCCTTTACAACTCTATCTTGTTGGATATTATTAATGAGCTTACTTAAATCCTCACTATCAAATGTTATCTTCGAAACTTAATACCCCAAGTAGATATAAGTAAAATTAGGGAGTGCATAATAATGTGTTTTATTTTGTGAATTTAGGCAGTTAAAAGTGAAACTATCCACA
>WSFP011556844.1:0-11146 GCA_009831015.1 Picea engelmannii
TGTGTTGTGCATGGTGAAACCCTAACCCCTTGTATCTTAAATTGTTTTGGTTGATTAACATTTGGAGAGTTCACAATACATGGATTCTTATGCTTTAGATATGCACCAGAGGAGGTGCACTTTTTATGGAGGTAGTTATCTTATTGGCATTGCCATCTTCTACATGGTGTGCATGTTGAAAAGAATGGGGTCTTGGCATAGAATGTGGAACTATCGTGTGGGGGAGCACTAGGTACTATGAGGAAGGGTGCTTGACCCTAGTAGTGTTGGGAATGTGTGGCACACTTTAGGAGGTTGAGCACTTAGTTCGAGGGAGTCTTCCTAGGAGGGCACACCACTTGGAAGTTGTTGTGGACTTGGTACACACATGTAGAGCGTTGGAGCTCGTCTTTAATAGCATGCAACATTGAAATGAGGATCGTTTGACATGTGGAACTTTAGCTTGTAGTGTGCATTGTGGGTGGTGGAGTCCAACCACCTTGCAACATGTGCACCTGGGAAATGAGTGCTCCTCGTGCTCCTCATGTGGACCTAGTCTAGTGGTTAGATTATATTGCTTGTGGATTTAGTTCACTTCTTATTGTTGTTATTCCTTCTCAATCTTATATATAGTTCACTTACTATTGTTGGTCTTCCTCCTCTATCTTATATAGAGGGTGGGAAGTGTCTTTATTTTTTGATTTTTATTTTTTACACGTGGTTCACGACACCGAAGACCAGTGGCTCGCTACGTCCACGAAAACCCCCTCGAAATCCGCGAGAGAACATGGGGAGGCCAAGATTGGTAGGATATTGATTGCTCAACAACATGAGCAACATACTCAACAACAATAGTATCTTATAGACCCATTAAGGGCATCACATGTCACTTACAAGGAATTGAACCTGGGTGGGGAGGATAACAACCATTCCTCCCAACCACCCAAGCTACATCCAATGGACGGGAAGTGTCTTTATATAACAACATAGTCACTGAATCATTTGAATCTTCTCCAGGTACTTGTCTTGTAGTCTTTGTGCTTGTGTTAAAAGGCTTAGCTGAAGACTTGGTGCACTAGGGTGTGTGAGATCAACCCTAGAGAAGACTTGGAGTTCTATCGTTGAAGTTTTGGAGTGAGAAAGACTTAGGGTTTTTGGCATGAAACCTTAGAGAATACTCAGAGCGTTTGATGCTATTGGAGTTGATTCGAGTTTGTGAATTTTTTGAAGACTTGTGTGATGCAAGTGCAAGATCCAATGGTGGACTTGTTGGTCTGATGTTAGTATGTTTTGGAGTCTTTGGTGTGGTTAAGAGAGCTTGGTCAGATGCCTTATTAGGCTGTTGTATTGTTGGTTAGGGTTTTTTGTTGATGATAAATCCCATAGCTAGGGTTTGTGTTAAATTTAAAGTAGCTGCAAGAGCCATTCTCCGGGACAATGGCAAAGACCCTAGCCGAGATCTAGGGCCCCCAAGTGCACCCCTGGGGTTTCTTGGTCTGGGACCAAACAGTGAGTGCCATGGCAAAAGACCCTTGTAAGGGCCCCCAGTATATGACTGGGGTTCTTAGTCTGAGACTAAGCAACTAAAGCCCCTAAATATCTCTAGGGCCCCTGGAAATGTCCAGGGTACCCATGCCCGAGGCATGGGTTGATTCATGGTCTTGTACCATGGTGGAAAAGACCCCTGAGGGGCCCCCCAGTAGATGACTGGGGTTCTTGGTCTGGTACCAAGTAGTAAAGACCCTTGAGAGGCCCCCCAGTAGACAACTGGGGTTCTTGGTCTAGGACCAAGCAGTTAAAGCCCCTAGATAAGTCTAGGGCCCCTGGACATGGTCCAGGGTACCCAAGCCTAGGGCATGGGTTGATCCTTGGTCTTGGACCTTGGTGGATAAGACCCCAGAAAAAGTTCTGGGGCTACATGATCCTCGATCAAGTATTTTGTTGGTGTATGACCTTCATGAAGAAGAACATGACCACATGAGGGATAAGTCCCATATGCAATGATGATAAAGTAATAAGATCACCATGAATATGAATGAACGAGTATTGCCACCTTGTAAACCCTCTTCACCCTTGCTTGTACTTATTTGGGGTTTTTGTTTATTTTGGTTTTAAGGGTTATCGGCTTTAGGGGCTATTAATTAAATGATTTAATTTATAACATATTTAATTAATATTTATATTAATTAAATATGTCAATTTTCTAAATATCATTTTTAATTATTATCCTTACCCTAACCCCTAGCCTAACTCCTAGGTTTATAACCCCTATCCTAAAGTATAAAAAGAGATCTACCCTCCTCTTTTCAACATACATTATTACTGTTGCTTCTGTTGTTGCTGCGACCCTCCCTTAGGAGTTTCTCTGAGGCTGCTGCGGCCTCTCCTTTGAGGTCTGTCCTTCCTTGTTGCTGTAGGGTGAACAAATCCTCTCCTTGCTGCGGCTCTTTCTCTGTTGAAGTAGCAGCCCCCTCTGCTGGTGACTTGCGGCCCCTTTGCTATGTGTAGAGTCCTTGCTGCAGCGTTTTCTGTTTTCTGTTGCAGATCTTTGTGGTGTGGCTGCGGTTCCCTTTGTGGGCTGATTGTGGGGTGCGACCCCTCTCCTATCAGCTGTGGTAAGCCTGTATTGGTGTGTGCCCTTCCATTCTCTGCTGTGGCTGAGTTTATAAGGGTGCGACTCTCCTTTTCTCTGCTTTGTGGTGAGCCTATTGGCTGCGGCCTTTCCATTATTTGCTGTGGCTGAGTGGTATAAGGTGCAACCTCCTTCCTGTACTGTGGGCTGAGTTTATAAGGGTGCGGCTCTCCTTTTCTCTGCTGTGTGGTGAGCCTACAGGCTGTGGCCTCCTATTCTTTGTTGTGGTAAGCCTATAGGGTACATGTTCCTATCTCCTACTGCAATGTGGGTCTATCCACCTTTTTTAGTGTAGGGTTTTGAATATTCTAAGCCTCTTTTGAGGGTTTGTGCTTGTGAAGTATTTTTGGTTTAATCCCTTCTTGGTGGCAAGAAAGTTTTTCATACCTTGGAAAGAGATCCAACCTATATGATGGATCTATTGACCTAGACTTTACCTGAGCATGATTACAATTGGTTCTTCATCCTTCTAGTTCGCTATGACTTCTTCAGAGGTAAGGTTCAAGACAAGGTAAGCTATCTATTCATCCTTTTCAGATCTGAAATTTTTGTTTTGAGTTCAATACAGTTTGATCTATCTAGATCTATGTTTCAACATTAACATTTAATGGATCAAAACGATATATTGAGTTTATTTGTTTTCTGTAGTATGATCTATTAATCAGATCTGTAGAGATCTGAACTGTATGTTGAGGTTACCTCTTGTTTTTATAGTTGTGATTTATTGTTCATGATCAGTTAGTTTAGATTTGTAGATCTATATAAAGTTTAAGTCCAGTATTGAGGATCAGAACTAATGTTTACTCTGGATCTACCCTTTAATTAAATGACTCTACTATTTTAGATCTGAGCACACTTACTCATTTTTCTGTTCAAATAGTGTAGAGTTGTTTACTAGATATCAGATCTAAGTGTCATCTTCATTGAAATATAAAAAGATACTTTTGTTCTTCTTTACTACCCTAATTCTAACATGGTATCAGAGCTTAGGGCGTAAAGAGCTCAAGACTTGCAGACTTGAGCCTGCGAAGATCCTCTCTTAAAGTTTTGTTTTGCAGATCAGAAGTAAGAAATGGTTTCCTGTTTAGATTTGAGAAGGAAACAGGGTTGTCAATTTTGGTCAAGCTACAAGGTAAGCAAATACCTTAGCAGTCCTGAAACCTCTTATGAAGAAGTAATTGTTTTATTGCTCTTTTATGCTTTGGAAAGGAACTTAAATTTTTGTCATTTTTAACTATTGGAAAATGACCTGAACAGATTGAACATATGAAAGTTCAATATCTCCATTTTTTTTAATTGTGCATTGGTAGTAAAATGATACGTGACTGCCTTTTTCTACATGCTATAGCTGCAAGCATTAGAATTGGGTTAGAGACCTCTTTTAGCTTATAACCTTGTCAACAGAACAACACTCCTTGGAATCTATTTCTACTTATTTAAATTTTTGTGTCACTTTCAGACTTTGAAAGTTTTGGAGGTTGTAAACTTTGCCTCTTTTTGGTAAGTAAGATCTGAATGACTGTGGCAAGATCTGCCTCTATTTGGCAAGTAAGATCTGAATGACTAGTTTGGCCTCTGTTTTAACAAAGCTCGTTCATCACAACATATTTTCTCTCTGCTGGAACTACTCCTATGACAAGAAGATATTCTTTACATTTTTATTCTTTGACATGTAAGACTATCTTGTTTATACACGTGTGAGATGCAAGTTTGGGTGCCAAAGAATACCTTTTTGATTTTTGGTGGAGTGACCAATGCGAGTTGGGAGAATTTCCATGTTAGGAAAATCTAGAGGCTAGGGTCCATTATCTCTAGAAGGGACTCTTAGTAAATCCTCTAGTTTACCCTTGCCCATTTACTGTTTTCCAAGAATTTTCTTTTCTACTGTTTGACTAAAAACTAAATGATAAACTCAGTTGAGAGAGGGTAAGAGTTAGCCAAAGGTCCGATGCAAAATGCTTGGAAATGTAACCATCATTTTAAGATGATAAGTGATAGGTCTAAGGATTTTTATTATTACAAATGCTTGGTAAGTGCTCAGTTTGCTTTTAATAAGCTTTTGATAAAACTCAATGGCATGAACATAATCACTAGTAAAGAAATTTGACAGCACCTTGTGCATCCTTATGTTTTGTACTACAAAGAGTACACAAGCCTTAAAGATAAACCACAATACATGAGTGGTGGAAACTTGGAAACAACATTGGTACTTGGCTTTGAAGAAGAACATGTGTGGGTGAACTGCTGTAAGAACATATTTTGTCATTACAGTCATTTTAAGACGCATTGTTCTGCATATGGATGAGTTTTGCTTTATCCATAGGATAACCACTTAAGAATATTGAAATTACTTGAACTAACAGATTCTTATGTCTTAAAGCTTAAACAAAGTTTCATAGATATTCTTTGTGACTACAAATAACAAAAATGAGATATGTTTACCTTCCTGTATCCATGTCTCAATGGAATACTGTCAGAATCTCATATGTATTTTTATGACCAAGGAAGCTGTACTTATTTTTTGATGTAAGTTAAGTTTTTCTCCCTGGTTGGAAATCTAGCTGTCTGTTGATCTTTTATGAAAGACAACATATAACCTTGAGCTATTTTCTTTGGTTAAAGAGTCCAACAATTTACCTTGATAGTTGGAGTATATATATGTTTTTAGAACCCTATCTCTCTTCATTGAAATTGAGCCATTGACACAGGAACTCTGAAATCTGACTCAACTTTACATATTGAACTTGGTACTGACACCAAGAACATCTTGAAACAATATGAACACCAGAATAGAGTCAAAAGTTTGTATAGGTTCAGAGGGAGCCAAATTTACAGAAAGACAGACATGTTATGAGGCTCAGAGGGAGCAGTGCCTGTATATGAATTAGTCCTTGACCTCCTATAGAACTGACAACTTAATGGAATCCATGGACACTTTTAGTTTCTTTAAAAAGGGAAACCTGTCTGGTGCCAAGAAATATGAAAGGAAGCAGAAAAACTTTCAAACATCTAAGGACAATTTCAAAGAAGCAGAAACCAGATAAGTACTCAGGCCTTTTGAATCTTGTGACTTGATTCAGAACCCTCCACATTTGAAATGTGGGAAGATGCTATGATAGAAAAGAATGATGTATGATCAGTGTTTCAAAGACTTCACAACAAATCAGTGGTGACCTCAATTGGAGAAAGCCTACAACAGATGGTTGTATTAAGGTTAAAGTTGTGACTCATGAAAGAAATGATTATTTATAACCAGACTCTGACTTTCATCAGGATCATTTGTCGAAATTTTGTTTTTGGATACTTCTTGACAGTAAAGTTGAGCAAGAGGCTATCCATGGGAAAGATTCCCATAGACTATAACAAGCTCCGAGAGCTTGGTATGAAAGCATTGAAAGAAGATTGTCCAAAATCTTTATCTGTTCCTTATAGGAAAGGAAATTTGTATATATAGCTCAGACTAAGAGGGAGCTCTTCAACAGAAGTGGGAATGTAAGACTTGAATCTTTTACATTACTTTCTAAGTTTGAAATTTTGGCAAAAACCAGGAGAAATATTTCTCTCACAGGGTAAATGTGCAGTTGATGTGCTGTGCAGATTTGGTATGATGCAAGTCCATAAACACCCAAATGATCTCTAATCTAAAAGAACTACGAGACCAGGCCAAAAGTTCAGATCCAAAAGATCCCACCTTATATCGGCAGATCATTGACTTATCTCGTACATACAAGACTAGACATCTGTTATGCTGTAAATGCTCTCTACCAGTTCATGTGTGAACCGAAGCATTTACACATAAGCATATTCTGAGATATGTTTCCAGTGGAGGTGTAATGCTCCATGTTTTTACAGATTCAGTTTGGATGGGCAATACAGTGAATCGGAAGAGCACTTCCGAAGTTTTTGATTCAGTTTGGGTTCATAAATGATTTCCTGATCCAGCAGGAAACTGGGCTCCATAGCCCAAAGCACTGAAGAGTCAGAATACCTTGTTGCAAGCAGAAAAACAATGTGGCTTAGGAAGCTACTCTCCGACTTGTTCAGTTCAGAGCTTGAACCCACAGTCATTCACTATGACAATCAGATCTGTGTAAAGCTCATCCAGAATTCAATGTTTCACGACAGATCGAAACACATCGAGATGAGATATTACCATGTCCGGTACATGGTTCAGAAGAATGTTCTCAGCATTCAGTATGTTGCGATAGCTGAATAGACAACATATATTTTTCACCAAGCCACTGTTCCTGACAAAGTTTGTGACAAGCTTGGTATAGCCGAGAATGCCTCTTTTGCTGAGAGGGAGTGTTAAATTTAAAGTAGTTGCAAGAGCCATTCTCCGGGAGGATGGCAAAGACCCTAGCCGAGATCTAGGGTCCCCAAGTGCACCCCTGGGGTTTCTTGGTCTGGGACCAAACAATCAGTGCCATGGAAAAAGACCCTTGTAAGGGCCCCTAGTATATGATTGGGGTTCTTAGTCTGAGACTAAGCAACTAAAGCCCTTAAATATGTCTAGGGCCCCTGGAAATGTCCAGGGTACCCATGCCTGAGGCATGGGTTGATCCATGGTCTTGTACCATGGTGGAAAAGACCCATGAGGGGCCCCCCAGTAGATGACTGGGGTTCTTGGTCTAGTGCCAAGTAGTAAAGACCCCTGAGAGGGCCCCCAGTAGACAACTGGGGTTCTTAGTCTAGGACCAAGCAGTTAAAGCCCCTAGATAAGTCTAGGGCCCCTGGACATGGTCCAGGGTACCCATGTCTAGGGAATGGGTTGATCCTTGGTCTTGGACCTTGGTGGATAAGACCCCAGAAAAAGTTCTGGGGCTACTTGATCCTCGATCAAGTATTTTGTTGGTGTATGACCTTCCTGAAGAAGGACATGACCACATGAGGGATAAGTCTCATATGCAATGATGATAAAGTAATAAGATCACCATGAATATGAATGAACGAGTATTGCCATCTTGTAAACCCTCCTAAACCCTCTTCATCCTTGCTTGTACTTATTTGGGGTTTTTGTTTATTTTGGTTTTAAGGGTTATTGGCTTTAGGGGCTATTAATTAAATGATTTAATTTATAACATATTTAATTAATATTTATATTAATTAAATATGTTAATTTTCTAAATATCATTTTTAATTATTATCCTTACCCTAACCCCTAGCCTAACTCCTAGGTTTATAACCCCTATCCTAAAGTATAAAAAGAGATCTACCCTCCTCTTTTCAACATACATTATTACTGTTGCTTCTGTTGTTGCTGCGGCCCTCCCTTAGGAGTTTCTCTGAGGCTGCTGCGGCCTCTCCTTTGAGGTCTGTCCTTCCTTGCTGCTGTAGGGTGAACAAATCCTCTCCTTGCTGCGACTCTTTCTCTGTTGAAGTAGCGGCCCCCTCTGCTGGTGACTTGCAGCCCCTTTGCTATGTGTAGAGTCCTTGCTACAACCTTTTCTGTTTTATGTTGCAGATCTTTGTGGTGTGGCTGCGGTTCCCTTTGTGGGCTGATTGTGGGGTGCGACCCCTCTCCTATCAGCTGTGGTAAGCCTGTATTGGTGTGTGCCCTTCCATTCTCTGCTGTGGCTGAGTTTATAAGGGTGCGACTCTCCTTTTCTCTACTTTGTGGTGAGCCTATTGGCTGCGGCCTTTCCATTCTCTGTTGTGGCTGAGTGTTATAAGGTGCAACCTCCTTCCTATACTGTGGGCTGAGTTTATAAGGGTGCGGCTCTCCTTTTCTTTGCTGTGTGGTGAGCCTACAGACTGCGGCCTCCTATTCTTTGCTGTGGTAAGCCTATAGGGTACAGGTTCCTATCTCCTGCTGCAATGTTGGTCTATCCACCTTTTTCAGTGTAGGGTTTTGAATATTCTAAGCCTCTTTTGAGGGTTTGTGCTTGTGAAGTATTTTTGGTTTAATCCCTTCTTGGTGGCAAGAAAGTTTTTCATACCTTGGAAAGAGATCCAACCTATATGGTGGATCTATTGACCTAGACTTTACCTGAGCATAATTACAATTGGTTCTTCATCCTTCGAGTTGGCTGTGACTTCTTCAGAGGTAAGGTTCAAGACAAGGTAAGCTATCTATTCATCCTTTTCAGATCTGGAATTTTTGTTTTGAGTTCAATACAGTTTGATCTATCTAGATCTATGTTTCACCATTAACATTTAATGGATCAAAACGATATATTGAGTTTATTTGTTTTCTGTAGTATGATCTATTAATCAGATCTGTAGAGATCTGAATTGTATGTTGAGGTTACCTCTTGTTTCTATAGTTGTGATTTACTCTGTTCATGATCAGTTAGTTTAGATCTGTAGATCTGTATAAAGTTTAAGTCCAGTATTGAGGATCAGAACTAATGTTTACTCTGGATCTACCCTTTAACTAAATGACTCTACTATTTTAGATCTGAACACACTTACTCATTTTTCTGTTCAAATAGTGTACAGTTGTTTACTAGATATCAGATCTAAGTGTCATCCTCATTGAAAAATAAAAAGATACTTTTGTTCTGCTTTACTACCCTAATTCTAACAGTTTGGTAACAATTGAAGTGTCCTTGGATGCATTGAAAGGACATGTTATACCAGCTTGGGATGCACTAATGCTTTGTATTATATCTTCATTTATGCTATAATTTGACGTGTACCATTGTTGTCCAAATTTGTATGTTGTAGATTTGAAAATTAGAGGAGTTATGTTCTCATTGTCTATGAGTGGTTTCTTCGCTGTTTATATATGCTAATTTATTGGGATAGCTTTGCTAATATATTATGTGATTTAGCATGCTAAGAAGAAACTAGAAATCATATTTAGCATTGAAATAAATCCATTGTAACTAAAGTGATTTTCAGATCTAGTTGATGAAGGAGATTGGGCCCTAAGCACTATGAATCTTCTCTTCTTCAAGTACATATTTATGTAATTTATTGGATTAGCTTCGCTGATATACTATGCGATTTAGCATGCTAAGAAGAAACTAGAAATCATATTTACTATCGAAATAAATCCACTATCGATAAATCCACTATAAATGCAGTGATTTTTAGATCTAGTTGATAAAGGAAATTGTGCCCTAAGCATTGTGAATCTTATCTTCAAGTATGTATTTATGGTGTATTTTTTTAGCTTACCTAGTGATTTGGTTGGATAGAAGTGACATATATCGCTGCTCAATGAAATAGATATGGGGAACCTGAATTAAATGAGCCGAAATATTTGGCGTTGAGATTTTCAAAATTTCCACATGGTATCAACGTTGAGCTCATTAAATTGGTTGTCTTGGTGAAGAGGGAGTTGGGTATTTCAGTGGTTCCATTGATGCGAGAGGCTCTTGACCCACGATAGGTTGTTAGGTGTGAAATCTTAGTGTGTTTGGGAGTAGCCCTTAAACCCCCACTTGATTTCTTGTTGATTTTGATTTGAGGTGTGCTTTAAATTGGCGGGGATGACTACTCTTAGTTTCAAGGAGAGTAACAAGTTGGAAGGTGCTTCTAATTTTACACATTGGAAGTACATGTTACAAATGCCATGAGTTTTGGGAGCATGTTGAGAAAGAGATCATTGCATCACCCAATCTGAAACAATTTGTTGAGCATAATAAAAAACAGTTCAAGACAAAGAGAATCATTCTTGATTTGGCGAGGGACATTTGATCACTCACATTGTAGAGAAAAAAAATGGACAAGGAGATGTATGATGCTTTGATTGTGTTGCACCAATGTGAGAACATCTCTATGAAAATACTCTTGAGAAACAAGCTATTGACTATGCCCATTTCTTTTAGCATACACCTCATCATTCTTTGAATAGTGTGATTGTTCCATTTTGCCACCTCATTTTGTTGTTGTGTGTAAGAGGATGTTAATTGCGTTTTATGCCTTGTTTGGAGCAAAAATCCTCAAAATCACTAGACAAATACCCCCCGCGATTTATGTAGATTATTTTTATAAGGTGCCTAGTTTCATTATCTATGGGAGCTTTGAAATTCTTGAAATTATTATTTCCATTTCATGAAGAACACCCACATTTTTCATGAATAATCATCAACAACAAATTAAAGAGTTTGATCTTACTAAAAGATTCCTCAGGGAACACAAATCGTTGTGGATTAAATCAAGCACTACATGGACTTGATTGGACTTTGCACTTTTGAATTTTAATATGTATTGCTTACCAATGACACAACTCAGACACATACTGTCTATACTCTTGAAGGTTATAGTCCATGTACCATATTTTTCTTGTTCAAAGCTAACAAGGAAGTGAAACTTAGATGACCATATCTTTGGTGCCATAAAATACACCCTTTCTCTCCAAAGTTCGACAGGGCTAGATGACCATATCTTTGGTGCCATAAAAGACACCCATGCTCTCCAAAGATCGACATGGTAGGTATTAGGTAGATGGTTCAATAAAGATAAACATTTATTCATTTTCTAAAACTTTCATTACAATTCTACACTTTGTTTTCTTAATCACTAATCAAACAATATTTTCTACCATCTTTCACATCAAACTCCACTTTCAAATTATTGTTTAAC
>WSFP011556848.1:0-11146 GCA_009831015.1 Picea engelmannii
GGTCACTAAGATTTTTTAAAGGCCATGGATAATGGATATTCTCCATACTAGGAAATATCTATGGTCCACATGTCATTACGAGAATTAGATCTGGCAGGGAATCTTTAAAAGTTGAGAAGTGTTGCAAACAATGGACATTCACCCTGATCAAGGACATCTATGGCCCAAAAATGATTGTAAGATACCCCCCGCCCCCCCTCTAGTGTTAAAAATTGCAATGCCACTAGAATAATGTTTTCCCACACAAAATCCAAGGGGGGCTATCAACTAGAAGATTCTATTAGGATTCCAAGGACCAAATCCCCCTACCAATAACTATCTACCATATGTCCTGATCCAAAAGAAAGGTGATGGATAAGGTATGAAGGTTTACGTTTATGGGCCACATGTAGAGTTAATACCCATATGAAGACTTGTTCTGCCATTAAAGCAAAAGAAAGGCACATTTCTCCCCTCATTTTGCATGAAAACCTAAAGAGAGGGAGAGCTCTACTGAAAATAGTGAATTTTGTGGTACCTCCTTCTTCCACCATTCAAATTTGAAACCTCTACCACCTTTGCAACCAACAACCTCAAGCTTCAATTGGTTGCTCTCTCTTTACTGGGTAAGTCTCATTAGTAGCCCTACTCAATTATTTTCATTTTTGAAAGTATCCCCTTCCATTTTTTAAAACTCATAAAGCTTCATCAGAGGGTTCATCTATCTTATCTTTGAGCCATTGCTCAAACACGAGTAATGCGTACTCCTCCACTTCTCCTTTATTTTTTGATAGTATCACCTAAGTGGCCCCTCATACCATGTAGTACTTGTCCACCTAGAAATTAATAGGTGCATGTTATGGGAAGTTCACACAAAAATAGAATAGGGATCTTTATTGTTCTTTTGTCCTAACTCAACACATTGTCCTCAACATGAACCCTTCTCTAGATTTTATAGATCCATGCATTGATAAGTACATCTTTTCCAATTATGTTGTCACGATCCCATATGAAAAGCATGTAATTTTCACCATTACTACCAAAATAGTATCCATGATGCTTGAAACCTCACTTGGCATGATTATGATATCCTTGAGGCACAGAGGCATCAATACCTTTATTTTAGTAAAAACCAAAGAAAAATATTGCTCCTAAAATTTCTACATAGCCAAGGCCCTACACCAAGTCGATCCCCTCCCTACTAGCCCAAGAACTTCCTAGAGTGGGTTCAAGAATCAATGGATTTTTTCACCATCATCCTAGGAACGATGATGATTTTGGTCTATACAAATTCATGATGTCCCTTCTAGCCTCTTCCAAGGCCATCACATTGATTCTAGTATATAGAAAGTCATGTCGTCCCTTCTAGCCTCTTACAAGGTTATCACATTCCCTCCTCTCATTATGCTGAATTCATTTCCTAAAACATGATGGATTATTTCATGAATTTCAAGACCAAGAATATTTTATGATACCCCGCGTACTTGGTCTACTTATTCATCATTTTTTAGAGCAATTCCCTGACCCACCCGAGGCTTCAAAAATCTCAAATGGAAAACCCTCTAGGTGTATCGACTGAATACCCTAGTAAAAAGAATGAGAAAGATTCCTCCCTGCATTAACATTCTCAAGTACATAAATTTCAAAGTCATAACAGGGAAGGATCCTGGAATAATTCCCAAGGAGATTAAACCATGCCTACAAGTGAGCACTAAACACAAAAGGGGGGATTGTTTTGTGGGAGAATATTACACTATTATCCGATTGTATGGTTAACAATCTACCCCTTATAATATCTTAATGTTTCTCTCTGCTATGATATTTTTACTAGAATATGTTAGATGATTGTTACTAATTGATGAAGCACACTTCTTAAAGTCAAGGAAAAATATTCATATCAAATATCCTATTGCCATGTAGGGCTATGTATTCTCCAATAATAAAAGTGGTAGGGAGGCTACTCAAATCCCGGAACAAAATAAATTTCCCTTAGAGAAACATGGAGATATGATCCTCATTTTCTCATCTTAGAAATAGAGGGGAATAAAATCTAGGGCCAAATGACCATGAAATCGAGATTTCAAAAGAAAATTTGGCAAACAAACATTCCTAGATGGAGGTGAAGGAAATTTTAGAAGATGATAAAAACCATACCAAAGCAATGCTAGAAGCCTTCCCTCCCCCTCATCATTGGAAATCAAGCATGCCACCCTGTTACACACTCTATATACGTGAGGGTGTTGTGGTCACAAAGGATTATATGAAGTTTGCATCCCTAACTAAGGAAAGAAGGAAGGAAGTATCAGATGATAGCTTCAACAAGCATGAAATGGGTTCATGGTAGAGGATGAGGTTAAATATCAAGGCAAAGAAGGTTTCTTCTGGCCAAATTTCTCAAGATGAACAATTTTCCAAATTATATGATGAGGTTCATGACAAGGATGAATATGAATATGAAGGGGAGGATGGAATTCCAATAACATGGGTAACTCAAATGTCCAAGGAAGGACAAGCATGTTTAGATACCATACCTAAACCATCTGTGCAAAGAAAAGATCAAATCTATTAGAAAGGTTTTCTCATGCTACAATCCATGGGATTCAAAGGTACTAAAGGAATGGGAAAATAAAAACAAGGGCAGCCTGACCTGCCCATTGTGGAACAAAGACCTAAAGGCATGGGGTTGAGATCTACTCTTGATTATCCCATTACTAAGAAAAATTACTTGTAGTCCACGTTCACCACCATGACAGATAAGGCAATAGGGTTCAACAAGATAGTGAAAGGTTTGAGCCAAGGGATCATATAGCCAACCCTACACCACCTACTTCTCCCTAACAACAATAGTAAAGCACACAAGAGGGACAAAAATATATGGTTCATATAGTTAATGAAGGAGATGGGACATGGGAAGAGGAAACTATGAAGGAAGGAGTAAGTGTATAAGCAACAAGAGAAGAACAAAGAAAGGAAGAGGAGGACACCCATAGAATATTAGAGGAAGAAACTAGGAGAATTGAAGTAGAGGAAGTTTCAATCAAATCTATAGAGGAAGCTACAAAAAAATATATAAAGGAGGAACATAAGAGAAAATCTATAGATTAAATTGCTAAGAGGGACATAGAGGAGGTAGAGAAGAAAGGAATAGAGGAAGAACAAGAAACTAAGAAGAATAAAAGGGAAGAGTTGATGAAAGCCACAACCTCATCCTCATCCTCAGGAAGAGTCATTGTTTGACAAAGTCGTTGAAATCCATGTCATGCAATTGGAGAAAGATTTGATCTCTTTTGATCCTCATTCCTTTGACAAAATAGAGGACTATTTGGTGCATGAGAAGGAACTACAGTTGAAATTGGGTAAACGTGAAAAGAATTATCCGAAGAAATATGGAAATCTCATCGAGTTGGTCCTGATGAATTTGAGAACATCAGTCGACGTGTTCGTTTTGACTTTATGCACCAACTGGCAGGAACACAAGGAAAATGGTAAGGATTACACCTTTGAAGCTTTCTATGGTCTTTTGATCACTAATCAACACAGATTGCTTGGTGAAGGCAAGCTTGGTGGTAAACATCAATCCCACTTGCTCAAGGGAAAGGGAAAGTTGAATCACAAGGAAAGAGGACGATTTGATACCCTTATACAGAGACATAGATGCCTTGAACAAAAACCTAAAGGGGAGATAGATGCACCCCTTCAAAGTTGAAAGAAGAAGACATGTCAGTACCATGGAAATAATGGACATGTGGAGAAGGTATTCTACAAGAAGAGAGATGATTTAGAAGAGAAGGTCTGCTACAAGAAGAGAGACGATTTAGAAGAGAAGGTTAAACGCCTTGAAGGAGACATGTCTATAGTTTTCCAACCCACTGATAATTTCACCTTCCAAGTCGGAACTTCTCAAGCCTTACTATCTAATTTTGCACAGAACGAATGGGTAGTTGACTTTGGGTGCACTCATCACATGACTAAGGATGCTTCCTTGTTCACCTCCTTGAATGAAGTTAAGGAGATGAAGATTTATGTTGCTGTTGATTTTTCTCTCAATATTTCTAGTCAGGGTGATGTTTCCTATCGACATGGGAGAATTGTTGATGTTTATCATGTACCAAACGTCAGTGCTAATATGTTGTTTGTTTCTTAGTCAACACAGACATGTAATATTGTGGAGTTTTGGCCAAATCAATTATTTTTTCGAGATTTGAATAAAGGTCAATCAATTGTCGTTAGAGGGTTTCTTGACCCGAAGGACAACTTTTATAAATTTCATGACATGACTTGACCCGACTGCACTTGTTTCTCACACTGACAAATGAAGTTGAACTTGGCATGAATGACTCTGAAACCTAAACTTTTGAAGTTTGTAGTCGATGGAAACTCAGAATATTGTTTCTATTTTACCTAAAGTTTTTCCACTTGATGGAGTCTGTAAAGGATGTGTGATTGGCAAGCATCATCAAGCACTGTTTAACTCTGGAAAATCCTAGCGAGCACAAAACCCCCTGGAGTTGGTTCACAATGATAAATGTTGCATTAGTCTACCTTCCCTAGAAAGTGCAAGGTATATCTTGACTTTCATTGATGATCTCTCTCATTTCACTTGGGTTTATTTTCTTAAGAATAAAAATCTTGTCTTTGAAAAGTTCAAAGAATTTAGATCCTTTGTTGAAAAGCAATGTGGTCGACCCATCAAGTGCTTGAGATCATAAAATGGTGGTGAGTATATCAATCGACCTTTTAAATAATACTTGGTTCAATCCAGTATTGAATGGAAGTGGTCAGTTCCTCGTACACCTCAACAAAATGGCATCACAAAACATACGAATCAAACGTTGGTCAAAATGGATAAATGTATTTTGCAAGCTAGATATTTTCCTCCTCGCTTCTAGGATGAATCTTTCTACTATGCAAACTATCTACTCAATCGCATATTGACTGAAGTTGTTCCTTTGGTGACTCTAATCGAAATATGGTGTGGAAGGAATCCCTCAGTTGGCCACCTATGTGTTCTTGGATGTGTTTCCTAGGATCATATTTTCGATGACTGCAAAAAATAAGTTAGATGCAAATAGTCATGCTTGCATCATTATGGGTTACTCTGAAGAGTCTAAGTCCTATCAATTGTTTGATATAAAACCATCTCCTATGAGGAGATATTGGGGGTATTGGTTGTGGATATGTCGACGATCATCTCGAAAAGATGGAAACCAAACTTTTAGGTGTGAAGGTAAGTGAGTATGTCACCAAGCTAGGGGTTGTCTGATGAGAGGACAATCAGATGCTCATCAAGGAATTTTTCATTCACGGGTGATTCCATGATGTCAAATGGTAAATAAATGATGAACTCTGCCAGGAGGAGTTCCTTCTTACTTTTGGGAGTGTTGAACTCAAGATAAAATTCTTGGAGAATTACGATCCACTGGAAAAATTTCTCATTGATTTGTCACCGACTAAGTAAGTATTGCACTAAGTTGGAGTTTGCAATGACTTTTGTGGTTCATAGGAAAATATAATGGCATGGTTTTTGGACTGCTTGAACCATGGTCAGGGCCAACTTCTATTCATGATTGTAGTCTAAGTAAGGGCTTGACAAGTTCTTACTAACGTAATAAATGACATGCCCTCTGCCATCTTTTCCTTATTGGAAAAGGACTCCTGCGACCGATACTTTAGAGGATGAAAGGTACAATGTGTAATCTTTATCGAAGTCAGGGTGACTAATTAAAGGGGATTTAGAGAGAGTAGTTTTTTATACCTCAAAATATTTTTTTCCTTGGTCATCCAATTGAAATGGGATGTCTTGGCGTAATAGGCATAACAAGCCATGGGTGCAAGTTGCATAATCTGGGACAAACTGATGTACAAAGTTGGTTTTTCCTTCTAGACTCTATAACTAGCATAAAGTCTAGGGAGGGGGGATCTCACTGATGGATTGTACCTTGAGAGGATCCACCTTGATCCCTTGTTGGTATACTATGAATCCGAGCAAATTCTGAATGATGATGCAAAAAACACATTTAAGGGGGTTCAACTGAATTTCGTATCTGCGACACCTTTGAAAGATGATGCGAAGATCCTCCAGATTTTGGGATGATTTATTGGAATGGGTCGTGAGGTCATCCAAGTATGCAAGAATGAGGTGTGAAAGATCATGAAACACATAATTCATTTCCTGCTGAAAAGTGGCTCCAAAATGTTTTAGACCAAAAATGCATGACGTGATATGTGAAGGTACCCCATGATGTGGTGAATACAGTCTTGTATTGGTCTGCATGGAGAATCTGGATCTAGTTGTATCCATAGAATCCATCCATAAAATAGAGGGCTTCATGTTCGACACAAGCATTGATCACTTGATCAATGAATGGAATGGGAAAGTTGTCCTTGGGACAAGCTTGATTTAGGTCTCTAAAGTTTGTATAGACACATATGGTTCACTTCTTTTTGTTGATAGGGATAGGGTTAGAGACCCATGATGTATATGCAATGGGGTAAATGAAATTGGATTTGTGAAGGTTGGCATCATGGTTACATTTTGTTTTCATTGAGTTAGTGTCATATTGCATTGAGTTAACGTCATATTGCATCATGATTTTGTTGTGTTTGCATTTTGTTTGTGTTGTCTTGCATTAAGTTTGTGTCATGGTTGTGTTATTCTATCATTGTCTTTGAACCGTGGTTTAATTTTTACTAATTATTTAATTATTATGAATATGGGGAGATAACAGAAACAAAAAATTATTAATATTTAAAGAGATGTAACAAAAAACATCTAGGTTAAACAATTGTCAATACCCTCCAATCCCTATGAGTCACCCTCATCATTAATATTCTGGAAGAATATAATATATTTCCATCAATAAATGAATAATTCCAACTATATATAAGTTAAAAATAAATGCATAATTAATAATTAATTACCTTAGGAATATATAAAATTTTGAAACTCAAGCTCTAGTGCAACATTAACAAGTTCACCTCCTTCCTAAGGGTTTCTTGGATCTAGTCCTTGTGAATGTAAATCCTCATAGATGATCTAAGATATAATTTAGAGCAGCAAAAAGTAGACAATATTTAACTTGTTTTCAACTCCAATCAACAAGGCAATCCAAGAGAACATCTACCAAATGTGTGCAAACGAGTTTCAATACTCCCTCGTAATCTTATCATGCATAAATAAGATTACAAATCACTTTATGAGATAAATAATTACCACAAAAAATGTATCCTATTGTCTTCAATATCAATGTTAAACCTTTAACATTGATTGTTGAAAATCAAATATACAATAAGATAATTTTGGACAATTAAAAACTTCATATATATGTATAAATATGAAGTATGTGTACATAACATAATCTCATCCCAATCCTAGTACAATCCTCAATCTCTCCAAATACCTAGCTAGGGAAAACCAAGAAAACCCTAGCCAATGCCAAGGAGCTTCAATAAGAAAGAATCACACTAGCAAGTCCTTCTAGGCAAGACGCCCTCTCTCTTTATCCTAAAAAATTAAAACCTATGATTTAATCCAAAAAACTATAACTCCAACGTCTTTAAGGGATGAAACCCTAACCCTAGTATTCAGATTCTCCAAGAAACCCCATAGAAACCCTAGCACCTCTAAGATAAGAGTCATAAAGTACAAAGAAGAAATAAAGGGAGAGAAAGGTGTTAGTGCACTCTTCTCCTACATCTCTACCATAATATGATCAAGGCACAATTTATTATGAAAGGATTCTCTCCTTCCTCTATATATATAATAGGTAAGGGATTCCATTAATATACGTGTGGGCCTAAACCCTTACAAGAAACCTACAACAAACACAAGTAGGCTCGCACATGTGAAGTGCTACATGTTGATTTTTGTAGCTTCGCGCATGTATTCTCACATGACCCTAGGTGTTGGGCATGTGGGAATCACCGTGGGCACCACATCACACTTTCATTTTGGTGAAAACCCCCTTTGATTTGAGTGGGGGCTTCATGGGTTTGATGATGGGATTTGTGGGATTGTGTTGGGGCTTCACACCCACAAGGAAATCCTAATTTGATGTTGACATGTGGAGGGGCTTCTATGTTGACCCCTAAGGATTGTATATAAAGAAGAGAGGTCATTGTGACATTACACAATCATGTAGAGTGTGTGGAGACATGATGGAGCTAACATAAGTCAGTCTGCACTTGTATATGAGGATTGGTGATCTCAGCAAAGGGAAAGTTTTCAAAGTGGCGAATCTAGCCTTGAAGAGAGAATCGAAGAAGGTCATACGTGTGGACTAATTTTTTTGTACTATACATGGTTTACAGAAGGGAGAAGCGCATATATACGTGATTTGTAGAAGGATGAATCCTATATAGAGTATACACGGTTTGTAGGAGAAAAAAAAACATATGTACGCGGATTTACAATAAGGTGAATCACGCATATGAGTTTCTAGGCAGGTACAAATCCCTACATGATGACATGTGAAATTTGCAAGCCATATAGGTGGTCTACTACAAATTCGTTTGCAGAGGAGATTCCCAGGGATATTGCTCAGGTTTGGTTTTCAGAATTGTATGGTTATTGGAGAACAAGGTTGTTCTCAGTTTTGGTGACTTTGGAGGACAAGGTTGTCCTCGGATTTTGGTGATATTGTATTGGCTACGAGGGATGGTTTTTCCCTCAGTATTTATGATGTTAACAAGATTACAAAATTGAAATTGTGTCTCATGCATATTGATGATTCATCTTTGATCCTTTTGTTTCCATTGCATGTGTTTTTAGTGTAAAGTTGTTCATTGATAACAGTTAGGGTTTCACTGTTAGATCACTAAGAAGAAATTTCTAGATATGAAATTAATCACATAGAATTGCATGTGAAAATTGACATGGAATCAGAGCTTGGGATCTAAAGATAAGGGGATCATCTTGAGACACATTGTTAGGTACAACACTGGAGGAGTGTTGTTCTTTTTCTTGTTCTTGTGCTTGTTCCGGGCAGGTCATTGGTGATGACTCTGAGGGAGAAAAGGAGATAGCTCTGAGAGGGAGCCACAGTTGCAGGTGGAAAAATGTTAGATGGTATATGGTTTGAGACATGGCAGAGACTGTCCAAACGAGGAGTTGTGGACTATTGCAGCTCAGTGGTGTGGTAGGTTGGGAGTTTTGGTGGATTGGCGGAGATCCTGGATCACAACAGTATGTTGTGTGGCATATTGACAACCTCGTGGATGGAATTCTGATGGCTTGTTATAGTGAGTTGTGATGGGTGCAGCTTGGATGCTTTGGCACAGTCGATATAGTTTTTTGTGTATGTTAGGTTGATGAGATAGAGACTTCATCAGGTCGGAGAGTTGCACATTGTCGAGGTACAACAATGTATGAGGTATTTGACCCAGGAGGATGAGGACACTTGTAGAGATGAGTTGTGGTGGTCTAGATTAGACTAGACTAAGTGTCCAACCACATCTTGGATCATTCAGATGAGGAAACATGATCAATGGTAGCATGTGCAAACACAAAGAGTTTTTGGTGACTTGGATGATGGACTTGGGTAGAATTTCATTGGATGGTCATGACTTGGGAAGTAGTATGCTAGCCTTGTAGGATTGCTTGGTTCTTAGATAGTGGGATCAGTCGACACATGATTGGGGCACATTATTTGTTTGTGATCTTCACAGTGTCTAATTTAGGTATGTACGAGGAGCTTGGTAGGAGGACTAGGAATGTAGTACAGGGATCTGGAGCAATGATATTTCATATGGAGTTAGGGGGTGTGTTGCAAGTGGAAAATGTACTATGGGTGTCATGAGTGTGTTCTCAGCCTCATGGATTGAGGAGTAGGACTATGCAATGTTGTTTAGATATGGACATGTGTTATTGGATGTTGAGTTGGTCTTCCCAGCTTTTGGGAACCTTTTGTGCAAGGGATTTGTGCATGAGAGATGTTGCCAAGGTTTGAGAGGATATGGACTGATTGTATTAAGGAGGAGACTCACTTGGTGTCCAAGGAGGATACAAATGGTTTGAGTGTCATGAATATGGCCATTTTTCTTCACATTGTTCACACCAGAGGGGAATAGGAAGAAGGAAACATGCATCAACAATAGATGTTGATGAGGATGCAGAAAGGTTCCAGAGGGAGATCTTGTTGGTCTTAGCCCTTTCAAGTACAACCTTTAGCAAGGGGAATTAGTTGGTGGATAGAGAAGCATATTTCCATATGACAAGTGCTAGAGAGTTGTTTGACACTTTCACAGAGACTGGCTCGGACCTGTGTGTGGAGCTTGGCATGGGATTCAAACATGCAGTACCGGGATATTGTATATTATCTCTCTAATTGGAGTCAAGAGAGGCATTAAGGGTGTCAAATGTGTTATGGGTGCCATAACTCAGGAGGAGTATTCTCTTAGTCTCAGATATTGAGAGAAAGGGGTACCACGTACTATTTGAGTTAGATAGGCATTGTTTATGCCCAAAGGATATAACTTCATATCAATAGTGGTTCTTGGAGTTGGAGAGGACCAACCTATGCGTGATGTGACTAGTAAAAGAAGAGAGACAGATGAGGAGAAGAAGGTAGCCCCACCAGTGGTGAGGCAGGTGGCTCCACCAACAGTACAAGGACACTGGACAAGGAACATGTAGCTCTGAAGGTTGTGTGGACTCAGAGGGAGTTAGGAGACTCATAGGGATTCTGACTTCAGAGGGAGTCGAGAGGATTAGAGGGAATCTGACTTCACAAGGAGTCAGGAGGCTCAAAGGGAGAGTCAGACGCTCAATGGGATCCAACTTTCAGGTCCAGATGGGAGAGAGGCATCTTCTAAGACTTTCAGGTAGGTGTCATGGGGTGAGATGGCCAGAAAGGAGGTTCAAAGGAAGGAGGCTTCTAGGAGCAGATGTCTTCCAAGATGGGATCAAGTCAGACAACATGATTTTCTTTAGTGACCGAGGATGCAACCAATCAAGAGGACTAGAGAGCAGGATTTTCTTAAGTGATAGAGGGAGCATCCAATCAAATGGATTGAAAGTAGTTGTGGTAGAGGATCCAATACAAGAGACAAAGCTACTTCTAGGTGATGATGGAGGATGGAATGCCTCCTTTGCTAAGAGGGAGTTTTGATTCTTTAGTAGCATCATGAGGCATTGCCACTTGTGGAGTGTGGTGATAATACCTCCCTC
>ML906898.1:0-11146 GCA_009831015.1 Picea engelmannii
CTAGGTGACAAGCACACAAGTAGGTCCTTGTCTCATGTCCCCTGATAGAAAAGCCTTTAGCCATTGAAGAAGAAGAAGAGAGCCTAGCCATAGCTACACTCCTTTTTCTTCCTCCCTTTAGCTAGCCGTACCATTTTGACTTGGAATTTGAATTTGAATGTCCTATTGTTTGAGGGTGAGAGTAAGCAATAGTGTTCAAAACATTAAAAGGTCTCACATGGCGACTCCACCAAGGATATAAGCCCTATTCTATGAAAGAAGAAATCTGTTGAATCATTAAAAGATCTAGTCGATTATGGGTATGCCATCACCTCATAGTTGAGAATTATAGCTCAGACAGGTATTAGTTCGAGATATTTCAAAAAAGTAATTTTCGAAAAGTAATTCTATTTTTTGAAAAGTTATTATTCTATTTTGTAATTCACGTTAGTTATAAAGTGAAAGTCTTATTTTGAGCAATTGAGTCTAAAAAGTGTATTTCATGCATGCATGACTTAGACTAAGTGTAATCTCAAAAATAGATTAGGGTTTTGGTCTCGGCTAAAACTTTAAAGACAAGTCAAGATAGAGAGATAAGACACACTTGAATACTTGAGCAGTTGAGTAGGTTGAGCAACAGAGAGGGAGAGAGAGTAGGCAACCAATTTCCAACAACACCCTTTCTCGTGCAACAATTCGTATAGTCGTACAGATAGTATTGCATGGATCTGTACAGTCGTACGGATAGTCGTACCAACATTAGGACATGTCGTACAATAGGCTGTACTTCCTTAGTAGGTTGTTCCGCTCAGTTTGAGGTGTTTTTTGGTATCTATGTAGTGCTATTTTTTGGGCAGCTTGTGGAGTTTTCCTTGTAAGTTTTGTGAAGGAATGAAAAGCTAGTTTTAAAGGAGTAATTACTTGTGTTGTGTGAAATTAATTTTTATGATTCCGTTATTTGATTTCCAGCTATCGTGCGATAAATGTTATGGTCAGAAATTTACTTTTGCATTAATTAAATTCAACAATCTACTTGTTTGATTGAGATCATAAGGACTTTAGTCACCTAGGGCTTTGGTATTTTCACATGGTATCAGAGCATATTTCTTTGATTAAAATTCTCTAGGATTTGCAACGGTAAATCAATTGTAGGGAAGAAGGACCAGCAATGAGAGGGTTTCAAAACTAATTTTCAGATTTGGGAGTTTGTGTAGTAGATCTTAGAAATGACATCAAATAGCTTCAGGTTTGATGACAGTTTGGATGGTGCTTCAAATTTCTTATCATGGAAGGTGAGGGTTACACTCTTCCTAGAAGAAAATGATCTTTGACATATTGTCAAGAACATTGCTACTTCACCTACAGATCTGTAGGAGTTGGTATCTCACAAAAAGAGGGTTTGAAGGCCAAGCGGATAATCTTGGATGCCATAAAGGATCATCTGATCCCTCATGTATTTGAGAAGAAGACAACGAAGGAGATGTTTGATGCCCTAGTTAGTCTCTACCAGAGTCAGAACATACACAGGAAGATGATATTGCGGAACAAATTCAGATCCATAGTGATGACCAGATCAGACACAGTCACCAGTTACCTTATGAAGATCACACAGATTCGTGATCAACTTACAACAGTTGGGGAAAAGGTTGAAGATACAAAGCTAGTGAACGTGGCACTGAATGGATTCCCAACTTCATGGAAACCATTTTTCAAAGGTATTTGCGCTCGAGAAAACCTTCTTGACTTTGAGAGGCTTTGGGATGATTGTATCTAAGAGGAGACTCGAATGGAATCAAAGGTTGACAAGAAGGATTGTGAAAAGAAGATAAGATAAGATCATTATATTAATGTCCAACAAATGACCACAAAGTAGGTAAGTGGGACTGCTGAGTACAATGACGTCGATACAAAGCAGGAGTACCAAAATGTCTCCTATATAAAGAGAAATAAGTGAAGTAAAGCATGAGATCTATATGCTAAAACATGGAAAACCCTCTACTCCAAGTGTGGGCAGCCGCAATGGGAGGAAGATGTATAGAGGGAAGGGATCCGGGGACTGGATTATGGCCCACTAGATCTATCTCTCCTATCATTTGAGGCCGAATGAAGAAAACTCAAGATAGATTGGTGTCTCGAGGAAGAGTGGGAGGAAAAACTAGACCGCCTATTACACTGCTGTCTGGAAGAAGTAACCTGCCTCTGATGTCTAGGTGATCTTGTTTGCATGTTGGTAAGGAATCTAGTCTAGCAATGTCTCTAGGGTCTCTGAGGAGGGGGGATGATCCCTCGGGTCCACACTAATCTAGGGTCGGAGGCAATGCTGTTGTCAGTCCGTCTCTTGGTGCCCCTAGCTGATGCAAGCACTGTAAAGAAGGAAGTAATCTGCTGAGTGGGATTTGGTCTAGGAGGAGGCTGGAGAATGTGGCTATGGAGTCTGAGGGCCTCTTGCATGTAAAGGGATAGACATCTATGGTCTGAATACAGGAAGAAACTGGATAGGGTTTGGATCCCTTTGAACAAGTAATGAAATCTCTCACGGATCTCATAATAGACGGGGCAGTGGAAAATGAAGTGTTTCACTGTCTCCACCTCATGAAGATGACATAGCTGGTAGATCCTCTTCGCTCGTACAATCTAGTGGTTCGTCTCAACTTGAAGTACGTGTGAGCCCACTCAGAACTGGCCTAGGGGGTTACGAAGAGAATGTGCCCAATGTTAGGATGTTTATGGGGGTTGGATAATGAATCCATCCCTCACCTCTATGAACTTGAGGGTTCCACCTATTGTCAATGATTACCCATAGAGGCATATATTTGTTCTCATTGCATGCACAGGTAGCAGAAATGGACTCCTTGGACCTATCCATGGACTCATAAAGGTAACCCATTGAGGGTTTGTCACCATTCACCATCCAAAAGACTCTTACTAGTGGCTCTGAAAATGTGACCACCTCCTCAACATCCTTCCAAAATGCATCATTGTAACAAACCGTTGCAATCTGTATATCCTTGGTGGTTTTTGAATACTTGGACTCTGTCATTCACAAGTCACAATCCTCTTCAAATCCAACTTTGTTTTAACAACGCATTGCAAGACTATGAATTTTGTGGCAAATCTACTGACCACAGGGGGAATGAGCTCCTTGCCTTCAATATGAATCCTCATCATGCTAAGTACTCATATATGATTATAAATGTATTTTGTGATAGACCTAGCCTTCTTCACAATTTCTTGGACCTAGGAAAGTTTGCCAATATCCTCTAAAATGAGTTCCAAGCAATGTGCGACACAAGGGGACCAGCAAAGTGTGTTGAACCTCTCCATCAACATTTGGCCAACAGACATATAGTTTGTTGTATTGTAAGTGACATTTGCACTATGTTTTCAACCCCCACCTCTTTAGCAATTGATGCAAGCAAATCACAAAGAAGTGGATCAATTTTTACTTTGTTAGATGCATCGATAGATTTGAGGAACACGACACCTTTGGGGCAAGAAACGAGGACATTAAGCAAGGTCCTGTTTCTTTTGTTAGTCCACCCATCTGACATGATAGTGCAACGGGTTCTACGCCGTGAATCTTGAATAGTCTGCAAGGTCTCATCCATGTCTTGAATTGCTTCATGCAACAAATCAGTTTTCAAGGCCTCACAAGTTGGGGCTTTGAAGCCTGGGCCAAAAACGACATTAGCATGGCTTGCAAAAGGGACTGATCACCACGTTGAATGGAATGGTGGAAAAAGTACTAAAAATTTTGTATGGGCTTCCTGGCTTGAGCATGGACATTTTTCTTCCAACTTGTGCCATCTAAGGTAGGTTGGGTGCTTGGTTTGGTACAAGGTGAAGAAGGCATTTACATTGATCCCACCAGTGTTGGGAGTTTGAATGCATCGGTCTTGGGGCATTTGCACACCTTTTTAACCTTCTTGTATTGCAATAATCACTGCCTTGACTCTCTGGTACTACTTCTTGTGAGGAATCCAGTTCATGATGTTCATCTTCACTTTTAGAATCATCAAAAAAGGGATCTGGATTCCTCTTTTCTTGCCACTGTGTTTGTTGGTGTGTTTGAGGAGGCACCAACATGACCCATAATTTTTGTTGCGTCCCCTCCTTAATAGCTTCTAAGTTTAAGGCTACTTGGTGTTTGACACCCTTAGGGACAGGGCCTGTACAAAAGGCTTTTTTCCATTGGAAATGTTACCCCCAACTCCGAGGGATAACTAAGAAGATGATGTCTCGAGGCCCTTAGGTTGCAGACATGAAGTACCGAGAGACAACTTGACCACCAGTGTCCGCTTGCATAAACAAAGACCCACCTCACAACCAAAGCCCCAGGTTCATCACGACGATATCCACCACATCAGCTGGCCTCCAGAAGACATTGGGTCTTGCTCCATGAGGTATAATTCAAGTATTATGGTGAGTGTCATTTCAATATTCGAGGCATTTGAGTTTGTTACATCTATTACTGCTTTTGATTATGTGACATTTGCTTGGACATTATGCTCTTTGCCTTGTTTCACTTTGGTGGTTGACATTGCGCCCTAGTAAGTGGTTAGGGATAGGTATGCTACTGGGAGGTCCTTTTGACGAGTCATCGTGCCATTCTCAACCATACTTTTCACTTTCCAAACTTCATTCCCTCATCTCCTCACCTTTTGGGATTTTCGGTTGTACTGACCCAAGAAGGGGTTGTCCCTCATTGCATGGGAAGAAGGGGTTGAAGGCCCAGAGGCTTGTAGCTGGCAAAAGATAAAATCCAAACCATTAACCTTCTAGATGCCCGCCTAGGGATCCCGAGGATGATGAAATGTCTCTCATAAGAAACTAATGGGACTCGTGAAAAATAAATATAACAAAATGCCAACTAGGGTGGAGCATGTGTGGGCACTGTTTTTATTGCTTAGGTAGAAGCCCCAAACATGTTTTCAACTTGGGGAATCATGATGTGACCAAGATAGAGTCAAGGTGGGCACGATTTTTCATGCTTAGGTAGAAGCCCCACCTTGGCTTCAACCTGGAAACATCCTAAAAGAATAAAAGGCAATAAAAGGGCTTAGAAAAAGGTTGCATTGAAAACGAAGGTGCAACACACCCTCTACAAAGGCACCCATAAGTGAGACACTACAACCCCTTGTATGTCATGAACCCCATGCCCAAAAGTTTTCTCCCCATCCATGACACCTCATCTACATGACTTAGAAGGAGCTCCCCTCGGGAAACACCCCTAGACTTGAGGTACGATTCACCCAATAGGTCTTTCTGTCAACCCTCCCATACCTAAACTTGGCAAATTGCATAGGGTCTTTGAGCATTGGTTTATTTTGATGAGGTGGTTTGGATGTACTTACTTAGATGGCTCATTTATTGATTTGATTTACTCATCATGATGCATTTGACTTGAGATCCTTGGAGGGCGTATCCATTTGTCTTTGCAGGATCCAACTGGTGGACAATTTTGGAGGAACAAGCTTAGCTTGGGCTTCCATGGGGCTTGAAGCCTACAGGTTGGATATCAGGGCCCACATGCCAGATGATGAAGACATGCCTTTGGAGGCCTAGAAGACATCATGGAGGACCTAACCTAGCCCCTACCACCCAAACGATTTTCTTAAGAAGGCCAAAACATCACCCTTGAGGGCTTGACGTCATAGGAGGGCTAGGGTTTTGGTAGTGGTTGAGGACACTTCGCACGTTTTGAAGGAAGGAAGCCTTGGATCATGGAGGAGAAGGATAGCTCGAAGACGCTTGGCCTTTGGAGGCCTAGCACATTCATCTCCTACTCCAGGGACTTGCAAAAGTGCCAAAACATCACTCTAGAAGGGTGACTACTTACTTTAGGGTTTTACTTATGTGCAAAATATGAATTAAAAATTATTATTTTGTGTAAAGGGGAAAAATAAGGGTTGTTGTCCCCTTATTTTGTGGTTTACTCTAAGTTATGTGGACAAACTATGTTTAGAACATTTTGTATAAATAGAGATCATTTGTATCTCATTTTCATCATAACTCTCCCTCTTGTGAGAAGTATCTTAGCTGAAATTTGCGCCTTCTTTGGGCAATCTCTATCTCTTGTGCTCTTGTTATGGTTTCTTTTGGCTATTGGTGGAAGAAGTAGTGCACTACCTCTCTTGGAGCTATTTTCTTGCATTTGTGGTGGATTATCTTGGTAAGAGAAGGTTTATCTTGTTGTTGCTTGGACTAGGTAAGGAATCTATCTTGTTGTTGTTTCATTGCTTGGTTACAAGTGTAATTTGCTAGTCTTTCTTGGGGAGTATAAGGATTTACAACCCCACCATATCCATCATTTTTGTCTTGAAATAATTTGTTGCTGAAGGTTTTACTAGGAGAAGTAAAAGGGTTGACACCCTCCTAGTACTTCCTAGTTAGCCTTGCTTGCCTTGGGGAGTAAAAGGGCTTACACCCCCAAGGAGATAACATTGTTAGCTCTATTATTTTTTGACTCCATAACCCAATAGCTAAAGGCACTAAATCTAATTGCATTGGAGAAATAAAATCTTGCATTGGTTAACGTGAAAACTCGGGATTTTGAGATTGTCTAAATTGGAATCAATTCTATGTTTTATATGCTTGGTTGAGCTACTAGGGTGTCTCATTTTGCTAAGTACTTCTTGCTGCTGTTATAATTTTTTATCTACAGCCACTAGGGCTGCAGAAACCCCAATACAACTTTCTCATTAACTCACAAACCAACCGTCAAAAGTTGCTAAAAGTCTGCCCCTATTCTCTACTAGCCCCAGCACACTTTTTGGGGGGATTGTTGGCAAGTTTTGGTGGTTGACCTCTTTGCTGTAACAAATTGTTTGCTACAGCCATAAGGCTGCAATTATATTTTTGCAATACTAATTTCTTACAGCCTTGTTTCATGCTAAAGTCTTGCTCTTTCATACTTGAGTTAAACTAGTCATTGCTAGCTTGTCTCTTGCAATCTTAACTAGACTTTTAACAACTTTATTTGCAGCTCTTATTATCATTTCGTTGCTGATATGTATTACTGTTTATTGCTGCAATTAGGGACAGCAAGCTTAACTTGCTTGTCCAACATATTATTGTGCTTGTATCTTTGTTTTCCTTGTGTTTCGGGCAGGTACAATCACTCCTTGGCAGGTCTTCTATACAGTGACACATCTTCTACCATCTACGAGACTCTTTTCAAGCCCTTCTTACCTTCCATCAATGACCTATAGGGGGACCCATCATCATCTCTCCATCTTCCATCTCATTTTTCCCAGGGTCATTGGGATTCCCCCCTTGAGGTGATTACTTCATCTCTAAAGTGATGGGAATACCTATCTAAGGTGACAGTGGGTAGGTGTTCTCTTAGTTATTGCCATATTGTGGTTTGGGTCAGGCTTTGCCCAACCTACAACTTGTGCGATAACAGGAAACATGGCCAATATGGTATTTGAACCGATTGATGTCCCCATAACATACTATGCCACAAAAGCTGCAGGATAAGGTGACTTTTTTGTCAAATTTACAGTATGTCTAAACGAAATTCTGTGCCCTGGGCATTCTGTTTGATAACGAGGCAGAAAAGTAGGTTTAATAATGAGGAAATATGCTGTTACAGGCTTGAAAATCACTGTTTTTGGGCCAAATAATATGATGTTACAGGTCTGATTTTCACTGGCAGGAAAGGCCCCCTAGCTGTGACAAAAAACAGCAGTCATTTGAGTGTATTTTGTTCGATGGAAGTTGCTGCTGTGTAAAACAAAATCACAGTAAAATGTAAAAAGCAACTTAGAAGTTTGAAAACCCTAAAAAATGAAGTCTGGAATGTGATTCAAGCTTGGAATCCTGGAAAAATAGTGAAAAACAGCAGGTAATTTGATGCCCTGGCTGCAGGTAGAAACCCTAGCAGGTGTGCCACTGTCCAAAGTTCCAAACACTAGGTGTGCTTGTTGATGGAGCTGCTGAACTGCTGTTGTAAATCGTGGGTAAGAAATCCTCTCCAATCAGAGCTGAAAATGAGTGAAAATAAACAAAGTGACCCCAAAATTTGCCTTTATAGATGCCCCGACGAGTCTATTCAGGTATGACTCGGAGAGTCTCACATGGGAGGCTGTTTTTTGATTGAGTCCGAGTTGACTTTGGCAAGTTATTACATTTTGGGTGAGCATTGACTGAGTTGGCTCAGAGTTGACCTAGTTTTTCAAAGACTCGGCCGGATGGGCGGACTCAACTTGCTGGGCTGGCTAGTTATTCAGACTACACGAGTCTACCCGGACACAGCTGAGTCTGGTTATTAAGGGTTATACACCCTTAATGGCTGGTGTATGGTCACATGTATGTTAGTGGGGGGCCCTAGTGTTCCCTCATCTATATATATATGAGGTATTATTACCTCGTTTTTAGTCACTGAGCTATCAAGCACTTTGATCATATTACAATCATATCTTAGGGGTTCTTTATAGTACCCAATGGCAATTATATCTTGTGTATTGGGTTTATTTTTTGTGTGATCATTATGATTAATATGTGATTGGGTTCTCAATCATCATGTTCATGCCCTTACTTCAACACTGGTAGTTCCAGCTTCTGATTGAGATCTTGTTTAAGATAATAGATAAGATAAGATAATTTTATCAATGTCCAACAAAGACCACAAGTAGGTCGATGGAATTGATAGGTACAAAAGTCTCAATACACTGTGGGAACGTAAAGGGCCACTCGTATATAAAAAGACACAAAGAAGATCTAATCTAAGATCTAACCTATAACATCTGAAAAAGAAAGCTCTGATGGGAAAACTAAAGTGATACATGTACTGCTGAGGATGACAGTCCAGAACTCCCTGGAGGGATGCCTCGGAGGAGGAGACAAGGGGAAGGGAAGGAGCCTCAGTGCTCACTGGACCTGTCCGCTGGAGATGAGGAGGAAATACTGCACTGCTGCAGGCTATCTCCTCTGTATATGCGTCTCTCCTACCATCCGAGGCCGAAGGGAAGAAACTTGTAATAGAGGACTGTCTAAACTAGAAGAACTGATCCCTGGTATGTCTCACTGTCTCAGTGAAGTGGCTTGCTGCTGCTGTCTGGGAGTGGAGGGCTGCCTGCTGGAAAGGTAGGCTCTGTCCCAGGATCTGTTTGAAATATCTATTCTTTATAACAATGACTGTAAAAAAAATTCCTGGTTTCAAATAGCTCCATGTTCTGAAGGTTGTCTCATTTAACATCTATTTCTGTTCTCTGCAACACCTCATAAATTACCGAGTTTCTGTAAGATGCCAACAATTCATTTGTGAATGGCATTGACTTTTGCAATGGATGTTTTTAAGTGTTGTTGCTTAAAGTTATTTTTCAAGTTAAGCTTTTTTTCTGTGATTTAATCCCTTAGTTTCTGCTACGTCTGGAGGTTGTTTACGCCACAAATGCAGGCACTATTACCCTTCTAACAATTGTGAATTGCAGACATATATGTTCAAGCTTATGAAGAGTAGTGGGGTCACTGAATCTGGAGAGAGTGAGAAAATTCTATTGCTGGTTGAAAGTGGTGTAAGATTGCATACCACTGTTTTTGTTCGGTATAATTCTACTTCCATCTTTTTCCTCTTTTTAGGCTATTCTTTTCTATACCTTCACTTTGTATGCATGCAAGTATTTGCTTGGCCACAGACGTTTTTCTGAAGTTATTTATGTCAAATATGAGTGCAGGGACAAAAGTACAACACCTTCAGGTTTTACTTTGAAATTACGTAAGCATATTCGTACCCGAAGGCTTGAAGATGTGCGGCAGCTTGGGATGGATCGTGTATGACTTTGAGATTTTTCCTTGCTCTATTGTAGTAAAAGTTTGTACACACAGGTGTAATTAAGTATCGTGTGTTGTTTTCATGATCCAAAGAGTGTTTTACTTGTTACCAAGATATAGTTCTAACTTTATTCAGAATCACTTAAGTATTTTATTAAATATTATCCGATCAGACACAGTCTTTGGAAGAGGTTGTGGGTTTCCTTTTCTTCTCTTGAGATGTCATTCTCTTTACCAATGCAGGTTGTGGACTTTCAATTTGGACTTGGAGAGAATGCACATCATATCATTCTTGAGCTTTATGCACAAGGAAATCTTCTTCTCACTGATTCAAACTACACTGTTCTCACATTATTGAGAACACACAGGTTTGCTTCTTTTCTGGTGAAGAATAGTATAATAATGCTGGTTGCTGATAATAAGTTGTACTTTGTTTTGCATATGCCAAAAATGAGCGAATGTCTAGGGGTGGAGTAACTAAAAGAGTTTCGTCTCTTTGAAAGTTAGTAGTGATTTCTTCAAGAATTTGAAGTGCTGTAGATGTTACGTGTTTACAAGGTTCCTTTGGACAGAATTCTATTTCATACAATAATGAGCTTTTACAAATGAATTTATCAAGAAACATTTAGATTTCAGCCTGTTACAACATAATCTAGCACCCAGAAAAAGTGTAAAGCCCAATCACCAAGTTGTTACTTTTGTGCAACTTAGGAAGGCTACCCACTGTCACCTCAATAGTGTTGAGATTTGGGTACCTTGGAAAGTGGTCCCCTTGTGTTTGTGAGTCTCTAAACACAAAGGGGGAGACTATTACCCTTATTACTCTACTTTATGTTTTAATTTCACGTTGACTTAGGAAATTTAAGTCAAAAGTGAAATATGTCACTTAAGTTATTGTGGGTGAGTTAAAGGACATGAGGCAAACTAAGGAAAGTGGGTTTCCTAAGTGATATTTTTGGATTATATCTCACCCATTGATTAGACATGGCTAGATTGGATCTAGGCCATTGATCTTTTAGGGTTTGGCCAAATAGAGGCTTAAGGAGTGAAAAGGGTAAGGAAGAGATTCATTCTTCACTTGAGAGAGTTGAGAGGAGAGGAGGAGAAGAAGAGCACATGGGTGCATTTCTTGAGGAGAGGAGGGCGCACAAGGTAGGAGGCATTGCTACTTGAGCTTGGAGGGCGCATTCTAAGCTTAGGGATGCACTTGGAGGAAGGAGGGCACAAGGCTTCAAGGAGGGCGCACCATAGTTTATGAGAGTATTCATGGAGGAGGGGCGCACTATCTTGAGGGAGCCTTAGTGAGAGGCTAAGGGCGCACACCATCTTTGAGGGAACTATTGCTAGAGGAGGGGCGCACTAGAGCTTAGTGCGCACTAAGCCAAGGAGG
>WSFP011556853.1:0-11146 GCA_009831015.1 Picea engelmannii
TTTAGGCCATTAGTTGTAATTATACCTCCTAGTCTCCTATATATACCAAGGAGACATTTTCATTTTGAATCATCTTATACTTGAACATTTAAGTGGGGTAAAAGGAGGTTGCCCCCTCGAAGAGGCTTATTATATGAAATTATATCTTTTTCAAGGCGTTGAGTACTTTTTCTGAGGTTTTTCTATGCTATATTGATGTTTGGTTCTTAACAACATACCAAAGAGAGACTCATGTATGCAGATAAGAAGAAGAAAACTTGGTGGAGAACCTCTAGTGCACAACAGAAGCGTGGTGAATATTTCGTATAACATCAATATGACTACTCAGTAGATCAGATCTCATGATGATAGAAGAAGTGCCACATAGATATGTTCTAGTTCTCCAACTGTGATATACTCTATTGTTCATATCTACATGAAGCCTTCATAGTGTTCCAGACTAAGGTACATTTGAAATCAAGCATTACATTATCCATGATGAAGTCCAAAAAGGAGAAAGTGGTTCTTCAATACATATCTCCACAGATGAGAAGATAAGTAGAGATTTTGGTAAAGTCTCTATCCAAGATGAACGAGTTTGTGTACTCAAGATGGAGCTCATGGAAACAACTTCCTTCTTATTGAAAAATGAAGAAATGACTCTCCAAGTTAGGAGGGAGCACTGAAAAATTTATTGAAGACATTTATCTTTAAATTTGAAAGATAGTCCATCTTGGACAGATGCTTTCCTATTCAGAAAGTGGATTGAGATTTCTGACAGACAGTGACTTCCCATTGTAGTTAACATGGGAGGAAGTTTGATTATTTATGTATCATAGACAATGACTTCCCATTGTGGTTAACATGGGAAGTGGTCTAGGGCAATCTCTCTTCTTGAGGGTTACTCAAGAAGACTGGCCTGCCTCGCCAGACAGTGATTTCTCATTGTGGTTAACATGAGGAATGGTCTGTTTTGAAGGTTGATGCAAGACAAACATTCCTTAGGTTTACACATTCTCTCCAGGGTAAAATTTTATTAGTGTAGGAGGAATGGCCCAAGGTGGGGAATGGTCCGGACAGTCATTCCTTAGGGTTACACATTCTCTCCAAGGTGCACTTTGATTAGTGTAGGAAGAATGGCCCAGGGTGGTGAATGGTCCAGGCTCAACAATCAAGGATAGTCATTAATTAGGGTTATACAATCTCTCTAGGGCACACTTTGATTAGTGTAGGACGAATGGCCCAGGGTGGTGAATGGTCCAGGACATACACTCCTTAGGGTTATACATTCTCTCCAGGGCACACTTTGATTAGTGTAGGAGGAATGGCCCAAGGTGAGGAGTGGTTCCGATTCACACATTACTTAGGGTTTATACATTCTGTCCAGGGTGCACTTTGATTAGTGTAGGAAGAATGGCCCAGGGTGAGGAATGGTCCATGGTAAAAAATCAGAAACAATCCTTCTTCATTGGTTGAGAAGAATAGGGCAGATAGCCCATTGCTGATGAGGGCATATATTCTTTCATATCTCATAGATGTGAGAGAAACATTGGCCTAGAGAAATCAATTTATATCATAACATTGTTTCTGTGAAGGTTGCTATCAGATGTTTGTTATGAAGATAGTAGATATAGACTACTGTGGTGGATGTGGTCCATTGTTTGTGAGGAAAATATTCTTTCAGAACTCATAGATGTGAGTGAAAGATTGGCCCAGATAATTCAGTCTATATCATAACATTGTTTCTAAGCAGATTGCTATCAAATGTTTGTTATGAAAATCATATGACAGTAGAGGAGGACAACTGTGGTGGATATGTTCCACTATTCACAACCATACGTTGCTGATCAAGTACCTGTGTGTTACTTGGTGTGGTATTGTACCACTGGATTGTAGTTATGTACTACTATGAATAGACACAGTTGTGTTCTATCCTTGTTCTAATTGCCTTAAAGACTATCATCATCTTATTGGAGAAGAATAGAGATTTTTCAGATGGAAAATAGTTCAGAGCATTTACTCTCCTTGTATCACTCTATGGTGAGAGTGACTTATCCAGCATCATGTCTAATTACTCATATGAAGTATGGTTTTGAGAGATGATGCAACTGATAGTGATGGTGATTCTCATGACCTAGTCACGAGGTAGTCTAGATGACTATATTGATGCTACCAGGTAAATGGTATGTTTTGTGCTCAAGTCCATTACCTGTAAATACCTCTCTAGCTAGGAGGGAGTGTTAATATTATGGTAGCTGCAGGAGGCATTTACCTCCACGTGTGAACCTGACGAGAATAAGAGGCTCCAGAAAGCAAGAGAAAACCCTAATGATTTGGATAATAACCCTAGAAGCCTTGTCGGCTCCAGAAGATAATTTATATTAGGTTATTAGCCTCCAAGAGAAGAATTCAGCCATAAATAATAATAATATACTGAACATACACATATCCAGAATGAGAAGTCGGCCCCAACAAAACTGGCAGAACCACTATAAATACAGGGCGCCAGTTCTCATTTGACAACATCTCAGAATTGCAGTTCCTAGTTTGGTGCGCACTGCAATTCCCAGTCTGGTGTGCACGTGTGGAGGAGAGTTGTAGGTTCAGCTGCAGCAATAGCAAGTTTTCAGTATTGGCTTGAATATCTCTTGGCTAGGGTTTGGACTATCTGATCAGTCTTTTGTGATGCGCTATCCTCGGGGAAAGGTGCGCTACCCTTTGTTTGTTTGGCTATCTAGCCTAGGTTTTGCTTCCAGAGGAATTCTCAGTCAAGGTTAAGGTTCTCGGAGGGAGGCTTCAGCCTATGGTTGGGTGACGACGATATCGTCAATGGTAAAACGAGCACACCATCTTCTATATTCTAACAATGTGCGTACTATATAAATGTTTGCATTAACTTACGTTTTACCAGCCTAATCATTCTATGTTGTTGAAGTCAAGGCTTCTATAGTTTTAATGTCTCACCCATGACTGTGAGACTGCACTACCAAAAATGAATCTAATACTCCTGAAATTAGTTCCGGATCTCCTTAAGGGTTACACCAATTTCTAATCCACCACAGACTTTTACTGTGGAAAGGGTAGACCGTTCTTGGAATATAGAATGCATAAAATCTTATGATAGATGTCAATTTCCATGATTGTACTTTTGATTTTAGCGTCTGATAAACAAAAAGGGATTTTCCAGATTTCTTTAACTTTCAAATTTTTCCATTCTTTACACATCTATTATTTCATTTTCATGTTGTGGGTGCATACGTTTGATCAATATAAAATTCATATGATACAAGAAAAAGACGTATATCATATCAACCTTTCTGATGTAGATAATTTACTTCTGGTTTACAGTTTTCCAAATGTATATATATATATATGTGTGTGTGTGTATAATATATAAATACACAGGTGATCCATAAGATTCTTGTTGTCTTGTATTTCTCTTCAATTCCTAAATGTATTAGAAAGGAAGTCTTCATTAAGGGGAATGATTGTTCTGAATTTTAATTCTAGTGATACATCTAAACATTTATTTTAGCTGCAGATTTACTTAACCTCGATTGCTCAAAGTTAGATCTGTTTAATATCTCAGTCACAGAAATAAACCTATGCCTATAACAGATCAATTCTCTTCAAGCATATTAATACACAGATCATCCTAACTAGCATTTCAAATTCAAATTTAAACACATCCTATAGATGGATCTTCTCTCTTAAGTTCAATCGTATACAGATAATTTTTCCTAGTATTCTAGATTTCGGGAGGGACCAATCCAGAATTTAGACTGTGATTGTAAATTTCATACCACGAATAGATGTCATCCATGGAAAGATTATTGCAACTTAGTACAATTCGATACATAATATCAGTTACACACAAAACATCAAAGAACAAAGTAGGGAAAGGTTTACATATCTGAACCAGCTTGTGGAAAGACAAATGGAACAACCATGTTCCTCCCAACTATAGAATAAGGCAGCCAAAAAACTTGCGCGATTCACCCCCTAGCCCGACCATGAATCCATGAGGGTGAATTTGGAAGACTCCTCATAAGAAATGTCCTTCACTTTCCATAGACTCCTCTTGCCTCACACTCACTTTGTAGTTTTCATAACAGCAAGGGAAAAATCAATAGTCTCCTTTCCCAGCATACTTGGCAACGTCCTGCCTCCTCACATATGCTATTTATCCATAAAAAAAATCATTTTGCCTAGGTCTTTTCCCTTCCTTGGGAATTTTCACAACTTTCTAAATCCATGATTTCCAGGGGCTGCCAATGGCCAAATATCTAATTTTCCACTCGTAATAATCAGCCCAGAGGTAGTTCCAATAGGTTCCCCACTCATGGAGTCATGGTCAACTAATTTTTAACATGGATGTTCCATTTGTCCTCCTGCAATCAATATAAAATATTTTTCTTTCATACAAGTGTCATAGTCAAATAGTTAGTTGGGTCAAATCAGATCTCTGCCCAACAGTCATAATAATTAATTACAATTATTAAATTTGAAATTCGGAATTTCCATAAAAGGAAAAAAATTTCCAAATTCGAATTTACTAAAAACAAAATAATTTTCCAACAAATTTAAATTTCAAAAATACTTTATTTTGGGATGTCACAGAAAATAAGAATGCATTTACACCACTAGGTAATTGTAATGATGCATTTATGTTATTCAAATTAATAGAGACCCATACCTAGTATATTTTTCATTTTTCAACACTCCAAAACCCCAACACTTAGCCTTTTCTTTAGTTTTTGGAGTCTTGTTGCGTAGGTTCAAGCCATCCCAACCTTGCAAACCCACAACTTTTCAATCCCAAAAACTCACACCCCTCAAAAAGCACTCCCCACTTCTGCGTCACTCTTATTGAAACCCTCTCGATACTTAGCTATATTTTTATTGCGGATGTGGGAGTCCTCACCTCATCACCACATTCCATCCCAACCCACACCCTGCATCCCACATTTCATCCTAATCCAAAATGACCCGCATATTTCCACAACCTGCAAAATGTTTTTTTTTGTACTTTATTTTTTGTTACGAATGTGGAAGTATGCCTCGCATCTCCCCTTCCATCTTCCAAATTTTGCAAACCACCAACCACCAAAACACATTCTCCATCATAAAATTTATACTTCCACACTTAATCATTTTTCTTTTATCTTGATACGTATTTACCTTTCCCGATGAGATTTATTTCTCCTTGCCATGTCATCCATCACTTGTGTAAATTGAATATTGTTATTAAGTGGCACTATTTTCGTAAATCTCCTCCTTAAATATTAAATCAAATCATGCAATTGGAAACTTTGAACTAAGAGCTACAATATTTGTTAATCAAGGAAATACGCGATAAATTAAATAAGAAACTAAATCACCACTGTAAAAATATTGTATTGCCAAAAGCACCAACTATTGATGAAAAATAACCTTTGTCAAGATATGTCAATTAAAAGGACAAACATATATTGTCGGGATACTATAAATACCTTGGGATGACAAGACCACCAATTCTAGTGGTCAAAATCCTTCAATTTGTACATAACTCTTCCACCTAAAGTAACAAAGTTGAATGAAATATGGACCTTCGATATTTCAATAGTCAAGTTCTTACTAGAAGTAGTTGATTTAAAAGAATTAATCCTCTGATGCACCGATAAATTCGACACTGAACTAAGATTCATCTAGTTACAGGAAAAGCAACAATTTCTTTGGCACCTTCAGTTTTTGAGAAAAGTGAGTTTAATCTAATGAAATGTAAATGTTATTTTCATTAGTGAATTAGACGAATCCTATCCATTGATATCAAGTGACATGATATCTAATCTAAACCATTCAACACTTTGGAGATTATGGTTATGGATTTGGTCAACAACTCAATGTTATAAAAGAAAGGCTAAGTAAAGGAGAAATATAGTTAAGAGACATTGAGTGATTGAGTCACAAAGGAAAGTGGTTCAGGGATATCTCAACAAGGGTGATCAAGGAGTTTCATCTAGATATAATTTCAAAAGGAGGAGACTTCCAACACCAGAAAGAGGAGAAAACCCATCAGCCAAATATGTCAAGATAGATTTATGGGAAGCCAAGCAACAATTTTGGAAGTTGAGGATAACCGTATGAGGGTTGTATAGTCATCACAACAACAAAAACAACACAAGAAACATGTGTCATGTCATACAATCATAAAACAACGTTCAAGCCACACAAATGAGTTGTGAAAGGGCCACACAAGTCCATACAATAGGTCAAGGGGATTTTTGTAGTTAGGGGTTGATCAAGGGGGTTTCAAAGGGTCGTACACGTTCCTAGAAAATTCTAAAAGTCTTGTTGTAATTAGTATTTTTCCTCACTAGGAATTCATTTTCCCAATAAGTGAGCTCTTGTATGCTATGATATTATTTTAATGAAAAAAATATTTTAAGGGTAGAAAAAGTCCATGTGCATGTGTGAAATTTAGTCTCCAGTCACTTTCACTAGTTATTTTGTTTACCAATTAAAAATCCCAGTGTGTGCATTTTAATGAGTAAGCTAAATTTAAAGTTTAATATTTTGCAAGGAATTTACTAGGAATTAATTTTCCTAAGTGATCGGATAAGAGAAATTTAATATGGTATCATAAAATTCAGTGTGATAGGGAGGAAAAATTCCAGGTTACAAAACAATTTATGGAAGTAGATCTATTAGACTTAAAAGCCAAGAATTTGCAACAATGGGTGTTTAAAGGATCAAACATAGATCCATAATAGTTTGAAACACATTTGTCATATTTGTAAGGAGATATTAGTATATCTATAAACCATCAATGAAATGGTAGTGGGTTCTTGAAGGAACAATCACATGGTACTTGATTTTGTTCAAAAAATAAAAATGGTAGAAACTAGTTTCAAGTTTGAAAACAACTTAGATGGAGCGTCTAACTTCTTGTCCTACATGGAACAAGATCAGGTCCACCATGATGTCAAGGTATAATGATGTTACCTACTACTTCATGAGGGACACCAATATATGTGATCAACTTGTAACTATTATGGAGAAAGTGTAGGACATAGAACTTGTAAATGTGGCACTGAATGGTTTCACCAAGCCATGTGAACCATTTTTCAAGGGATTCTTCGCTTAGGAGAAACTTCCAAATTGGGAGAGGCTTTGTGATGATTTCAACCATGAAGATACTAGGAAGGAGTCTAAATCCAGTTGGAAATGAGATGTAGAGGAGAACATGCCCTGGTTAGTCATGCCAAGAAGGGAAAGAAAAGGGTTCTAAGGGTGATAGTGAAGGAGAAAACTCACAGCCAGGTAAGAAGAAAGACTTGAGAAATATCAAGTGTTTCATTTTCCACACGAATGAAAAATATGAATCACAATGTATGGATAATAAGGGGTGGGTGCATCATGTGTGGTGATACATGATCATGGGTTACCAATGTTTCTATGGGAAGAGGCATGTCGCATAACTGTATGCATATATAATTGGAATCCCCATACCATTATGGGGAAATTGACACCTAAGGAGGTTTATACATGTAATAGGATAGACGTGAGTCATATTATCCTATTTGGGAGTGTTTGTTAGTGTCATGTCCCTTTTGAGAAGAGGACAAAGAAGGACGCCATAGAGAATAAGGGTATATCGGTTGGATACTGTGAGACTTATAAGGCCTATCACATATTTGTGCAAGAGCGCAACAAGATAGTGATTTTTAGAGACATGAAATTTGAGGAAGAGATGGCCTTGAGAAGATCTACAGATATGCTAGCACACATAGAGGACCAACAAGGATAAGACTTGGGGCAGAAGAGTGAGGAGGCATATGTACATAATATAGAGTCGCATGCACAAACATAGGGTGCAGGTACAAGTATAGGTGTTGGAAGGGAGACTAGTGGACAAGACATTCAAGAGACTGATGAGGAGGTCGAGCAACATGAGGATGTTCCAAAGGATATTGACACTAGGCCACTAACTAAGTGGTACAATTCCATAGTCAATGATTCTAGATAGGTAGTGCCTCTACAAAGATATTTAGAGAGAATAGAATACCGCATATATTTGGGTATATGGCACTCATGACATAGCTTATAAATGTCTATCCTTTCACTTATGAGTAGGCTGAATAACATGGAGTGTGGTAGGAGGACATGATGGAGGAGTATGCCTCCATCATGAAGAACAATGTATGGGAGGTGATGCCCAGGCCAGAGGGAAACCAAGAGGTTGGTTCTACATGGATATACAAAGTTAATCATGCGGTAGATGGAATTCTGGAGAAGTAAAAGGCATGCTTAATAGACAAGGGGTTTTCACAGAAATAGGGAGTCAAATACAAGGATACATTCAATTTTGTGGATAGATATTCCTCCACCCGAGCAGTTGTTTCATTAGTAGAAGAGATGGGTTGGCGAGTTCATCAGATGGATGTGAATACTTCCTTCCTAAATAGGTTTATTGAGGAAAAAGTATATATTGAGCATCCTAAGGGTATGAGGTTGGACATAGGTATACACATGTTTGTAGGTTGAGACGAGACTTGTATGGGCTCAAGCAAGCACCTCAGGCCTAGTACTCAAGGATTGATAGTTATTTGAGAGAGATGGGATTCCAGCAGAGTCAATCAGATCCGAACCTCTATTATCTATCATGTGAGGTGTCGCTCATACTATTACTGTATGTTGATGATTGTTTTCTTAATAGAGATGAGAAGATGATTGCATACTGTAAGGATAACCTTGCAACAAAGTTCAAGATGAAAGACCTTGGTTTTATGCACTACTTCCTTGGTTTGGAGGTTTGGAAAATAGATGTGTACTTCTTCTTGGGACAGGGGAAGTATACAATAGAGATCTTGCATAGGTTCAGTATGACATATTGTAGGACCATGTCCACACCCTTAGTGAGGAATTGAAGGAATATAGACACATATAGTTATGATATAGTATACCCCACCATCAATCACTAACTTCTTGGATCGCTCATGTATTTGGTCAATGTTAGAACAAATATTATCTTTGTAGTCAACTGTTTGAGCTAGTTCATCGTAGACCCTCAAAGATTGCATTGGATAGTTGTGAAGCATGTGATTTTCTACTTGAGAGGCACAATGGAGTACATTTTATTCTATGAGTGTACTGGTGGAGTGAGATTGGCGGGTTTTATAGATGATGATTGGGCAGGATGTGAAAAGGATAGAAAGAGCACTTCAGGGTGTTGCTTCAGCATAGGATCAGGCATTATATCATGGTTCACTAGTAAATACAGATCAGTGGAATTGAGCTCTACTAAGGTAGAGTACATGGCATCTAGTTTAGCAACATGTGAGGCACTATCATCAAGGAAGTATTTCTTGGGACCTTTTAGTAAGGAGATATAGGATACATTGTGATAATCAGATTTGCATCAATCTCTTCACTAATCCTATGTTTCAAGATCGTAGAAAGAATGTAGACATCCAAAATAACTTCATATGAGATTGTGCAGAAGGACTTGTGAGGCCCCAATACATACATACAAATGATCAGATGTAAGATATATTCACCAAGGTACTTAGTAGATAAAATTTCAAAAGGTTCAGAGACGATATGGGGTTGGTAAAGAATCCCTTCCTCACTAAGTGGGAGTGTTTATAAGTGTATCAAGGAAGGTATTCCTCCATGTGGTGGAATCCTAGCATAGTGGGGAACAATGAAACTAGCCAAGTTGATGGGTTAAATCTCCTTCCTAAAATTTTACTTAGGAAAAATTACATTAAATGTGTTATATTTTAATGTTGACTTAATAAGAACTTTTTTCTAAAGTTAAAATTGAAAACAATTTAAGTGATGGTATTTTAATCTTGGCCATCCATATCATTGAGAGAGTGGGGGTTGATCTCATCCCTCGGTCTCTTTGGATATAGGTTTTTTTCTTTTTCAATTGATTAGAAAGGGTAGTTTTCAGCTAGATCGTTTGAGGGTTGGTTGGAGAAGGATTGCAGGAAGGACAGAGGAGAGGATAAGAAAGGGATAAAATTTATTCCTTAGAATTTGTAGAGGTCAATACTAAGATCTGAAGGACAACCATCATATAGGGTGACAAAGAGGTGACGCAGGAAGTCGTACGATTAAAAAAGAGGCTTACCCAGGGGTTATTTCTAAGTCATTTTGGTTCCTTGGACTAGTATAGGGCCATATAGGTCTTTTGGAAGTGAAACGTTGTGGTTTTACTCAGCCATTTGTTGGATCAATCCATTTTTAAGAGATCTATATATTCTTTCTGCTGCAAATTAATAAAATTCACAAACATAAGAGAACTGGTTTTCCCTCCAGGGTTTTTCGAGAGGCTATTTTCCCAAAAATACTTGTGTACTTCATGTGATGTCATTGTTGTTGTATTATACATTGTTTTGAGTATTTATTTTCTGATGTTCCTTTGGTTTTGTGAAGAAACCTAATTGTAACCTAAGAAAGACATTTTTAGAGATTTACTTTAAAATTGCCAAGTAATTTCTGAGTGAAATATTGTTGGAGTTTTATGGTTCACTTTGCTGGCTTTTAGTGGATTCACATGAGATGCATGCTATAACCATTAGCATGTACATGTATGATTTTGAAGGCAAACTTTTAGAGGCTGAAAATTCAGATCAACACTATTTGCAAATAAAGTAAACATTACAAAAAGTTAATTTTTAGTAGAAATTTAAAGATTTTGAGGTAAAAGTGGATGGACTCCTCTTTTACAGGGGAAAATTATGTGCCACACTTTAAAGATATGAAAATATAGTTACAAGGGAAATGTACAATGTGCCATATGTTGGGTACCCATGATATCATAAACAAATTGTAGTTATAAGAAGCCAAGACTTTTGACCAGGAATGAAGAAAGAGGTGGTTGGTTACATGGCCATATGCCTAGAATTTAAAAAGGAAAAGGCTGATCATACAAATATAGCTGGAATACTACATCCATTTCTCATTCCTAAGTGGAAATGAGAATTTTTTATAGTTGAATTTATTACTAAGCTGCCCAGAATAATGAAGCAACATGATTCCATCATGGTAGTGATGGATACATTAACTAAGGGTGCACATTTTATTCTGGTGAAGACAACTCATAAGGAATATAAAATTGCATAAATTTACATTAATGAAACTTCTATGCCACATGGAGTTCCCAAGGAAATTGTTT